>JBAHVQ010166633.1:3902-19980 GCA_036872915.1 Nanipora kamurai | reverse complement strand
TTATACTAAGATAGAATTACACTCGCACTAGGATAACTGGGACATTCAGGATATTAATTGATAATCGTTTCTGTTGTGTATATAGTCTTAACCCACTCGCCTTTGAGCTTATGTGTGTTTTAGTGTAAATAATACATGTACATATTCAAAACTATAGTGTAGATCGTCCGTGATTTTATCGAAAGAACCTACGCTCTCTTAGATCTCGTTATCATCGTAGACTAGTTGGCACAACGAAAGGGAACATTATAGACATTCTACTTTATTTCGACTGACGAACGAGACAGTTTGAAGCATTTTATAAATAAGATATTTTGTGGGTATTTGTTTTACTGGAGTTTTTTATTCGATTCAACAATATTTCTCAAGTTCACGTTTCATTGTATGCAAACAAAATTAAGGTCAAATACTGGAACGATCGTTGCCAAGGGGCTGATGTCATAGATAAAAATACCCATAGATTAACCCATTGGCAGCAGTGGATTTTCACATTGAGTGAAATCGTCTGGCGTTAGCCTCAGTAAAACATCAGTCTCCGGTGACTAAATCTGGCACCGACGAGTTGAAACATAATGAACTAAAAGGATAATTTTAATGGCTCGTGCCATGCCGTGCTTCTCTCTACCTGTTATCCTCCAAAAGCAAAATAAAGGACACTGAGCCTGTGTTTCTCTGACAGAGAAGTAGCGCCCTGGCTGCTTTTGAACAGTACAGCTCACGTCAACTCGGTTGATAAGCTGAACTTTGGCCGTGGCGAGACACACGACTTGTGTCTGAGCATGGTTACTACAAGGGAGACCTTCTGGTAACCATGTCTCCCCTCTATTAACCGTGGTCTGAGCTATTCAGTTGTCAAGACGTGCTGAGACGTTCGCACTGGCACGGGTTGTCTCAGTACAGCTTATTAAATTGGCGTTTTTCTATTTGCCTAATTACAGCTATGTGAGAATATAACAGTTGTAAAGATTGCCGACTGGGTTACAAATATTTACAATCAAGGCTTTAAGCTGTCAAATAGTGTATGATAGTCAATGATAGCTCAAGAACTCATTTCTTCCTGTCATCGACTATCATGCACTATCATCAAATGTCATGCGCCATTTGACCTGGGGCTTACTTTCAATAAAGAAGTCTTTTTGTAATGAGAGTCATTCTTGCACCACTGAATTACGCAATCCCTCTCGAATATAGTAACTTTTATCATTCGTCCTACATTCCATTCATTTCCAGAAAATGGTAACCTTGAGACTGCAAATGGGAAGTGAATTACTTCCATCCGGTGATTGTTTTTTGCTAAACCAGCACGTGTATAATTAGTACCGGATGCTGCCATTCCCGCGAAAAGCAAGAATCGTACTAGTTATTGCGCAATCGCAGCCTCTAAGGAAATCCCACATTAACTCTTTGATTGTCCAGAAAACACTAAAAACTATGGAAAAATTCTGCCACACCTTTTGTTACACGCGCCAAAATGGACTTTATTGGTTGAAAATTTTCCGTAAATTTCAAAGATGTTAGTTTTGAGTCAAAATTCGAACAGGAAGCGGGCGACAATTGCAAAAGTAGAAGAAGGGCCCTGATGACTAGCATCCAAGACATTGAGATTTGAAGGGTTAAGAGAGGAGGAAGAGTGTGTGGAGTAAGGACACTTAGAAACGATTCTTAAACCTCGTACATTTCACGAGCAGAACTAAATTACAGTGATCAAGTACTCATCTTCTTTCAGCTCAATAGGGATAGGATCATCGGGAATGTCTGAGGCCTCGTCTACATTCCTTATTTTCTTAAAGGTTTCGGCCTTCAGTCCGTACAAAAAGGGTTAAATTTATCACCGTAAACGCATATTTTTGTAAAGATGACGTCACTCAATGCACGCGTGCTCAGTATGGTTACTTTAGCGTTTACAAATCGTTTTATTGATTTGATGTGGATTGACTAAACCGATTCGTAAACGTTCACCGTATTCGTGTTGACGGAAAACGTGCGTGTACTCCACGACTGTTGAGTACTGTTTCAAGTGAGTACATCGCAGCTGCAATGTGTTTACAACCTCCGTCACGACCTCCCTTACAAACACATCTCGCCTTCAAAACAGTCCCTCTTTTCCCTCCAAGATAAACCAAAGGTCGTAGAATTTCTTCCCTTCATCCGTCTTCTCTTTCACGGCTGGCCTTACTTTATGCAGGTACAAATGAATACCTTCGTTTGTTAATGTTTTGGTCAGCAACGATTCGACGTAACCATCTTGGAACAAACGATAAACATCATAGGATTTGTAAGCCATGAGCCCTTGCTTATTGTAGTCGGTCGAATGATATATGAGGCGGTTGAAGATGTATACAGTCCAAACGGAGGCGAATCGATAAAATTATTCACCTTATGAGTTATGAGTACAAGACAACGGGTCTGCGATTTCTATATCGTGAATAATTAATTTCTGATCTTTATTGGTTACCTTTTCAAAATTAGGATCAAGGGGAAGCATCATTTTTTTTCACAGCACAAGCAATTTCGACCAAAGCAGATTTCAGATAGCTCTTGACCTTGACACCTCGCTCTAGAAGATAATCTTTTAACTCAGACATGGACATGTCTTTGAAAATTTTGCATTCCGAAACCTTTGCATGATTATTACAGGTTCACAGAAAATTCTCTTCACCTCATTTATTCCACCAGCTAAAAAGTATCCGAGTATTGTCTATATAGTATAGAGACCATTCACTATCGCCTATCGCTTTTGACTGTTGGTTTGTCCGAAAAATTGAAATTCCGGCGCACGTGCTACCCCCTGCAGACTCATCGCGAAAAAGGTGGGTTGATAAAGTAGATTGGCAAGTGATATAGCCACCACACTAGATTGCTGACTGGTAGACAGGTGGCATTAACTTAAGTATACATAGTCATTTTCCTCGGAATGCTGTAACTGCTGAAACGGCAGCGCTGTAACCAGTTAATTTCCGCCAGGTAAGTCCTGCAAAAGCGAATTCCTCAGCCCGCTGTCTACGAATGTTCAGCCGATATCCAAGGAGACAGTACCACTATTGTTGATTGTTAGTACTGGATATACTGCAGATAATCGCAACCTATGGTTAAGGTCTGCCTGCTTTCGAGGGAAAGAAAGCACGACCCTTTAAACTTTGCTCAGCTCAGCTCATGTTATGAAAACGATTATGACTAATTTAACATCCGAAAGTGAATTACATGAACGTTTCTTCAAAAACATCTGGCCTGGATTTGACAGTCTGCCTCTTTTTAACTGAAATCATGTTATTTTCGGGTGAAATGAAGGTTAATCTTTGTTTCAATAGTTTTGTGACTGACTAAGCGAGTAGCTTAACTTCAGCAGTTATTCTGAACTCAATTATGAGGAATTATGAGAATAAGGCAAGCGTCGCAAGGGCTTGCCGATGAAAGATGGCATACTATTACAGAACACGAAATCTCGCTAAAAATGCAAACACACGTTCATAGACGAACCTAGTTTTCAATATTCAATCGTACAATAAGAAATGTACATTTATTCTACCATTTTCAAGTCCTTCCTCTTTAGTCAAAAAGCCAATGGTAACAGCGTTGAACTGGCTCCAAGTATTCGTTATATTTTGCAATCATTCTGCAAGTACAAAAGAAAAGAAAATTACCATTATACCGCATTCATTACAGCATAACAGCATTCATAACGTTTCGAGTCTTTTGAACTTTAATTAAAAAATGGGAGGTAATGTTATACTATTGGGTCAAGGACAAAGGCGCGAGTTACTTAATTTGAACAATAAACAGGAATTGCTTGACAAGTTTTATTCGCCCGTGTATAGGAGGAAACGTGACTAGTTTTTCCTTGACAAGTCTCTTTGTTGAAGAGCTGGCGTGTCAGCTTTTGAACAATGAGGTTTGTAAAGGAAAAACTTGTCAAGTCTTGAGCTTGCCCACGTGAAGGGCACTTCAAGCTCAAATGGTACAAGGACTACGAAATCTCATACCCAGGTTTTTTATCAGCACTCGATTTTATCACGTTTGTTTCGCTTTTTTTGTGCATAATGCATTAAAATAAAGGCACCTAGGCCACACGCCTAGTCGTATTTTTCTTCGGAATTGGTACCATGCATTCTGTCCCGAGATGGCATTGTTCACTAATGATCTCTTGAAGCTCCAATAAACACTGCTCACTTCACTTTTCCTTTTGACAAATTACCAGAAAACATTTCCGGATTTGTAGACAGCAATTGAAAAAGGCGGAACTCAAGTAATTTGGCTGAGTCATTTTCTTTTTCTATTTCAATTTCGAAATCCTTTGAAAGATTCGTATCCCGTACACGAACTGATAACAGTAACAAAATTTTGCACTCGTGATTTGTTTTTAGGATAGTGACCATTATCGTGTTTGAAATATAGATTCTTTTCGGGATTAAAAAAGAAGTTACTGACCGCAAAGTTTCATATGTCAATAGGACTCGGAAGTGTGTGGTTACGTTATGCGCGTCTAATAAACAGAAAGCCGATGTTATGATTGGTTGACACGGTCTATACAAACTGTTTTTGGAGGAGGTGTCAAGGAAATAACAGTTAAGCTTTCCTAATGAGATTATCCGAATAAACTATATCTTCCTATATCTTAAACTCATCACACATGACGTGTTATCGATGGCGCTATCGTTTGTATTGCCTTTCAGTGTACTGTCTTTATTTGAATTAGTATCAATACTAATCATTACACAAAAACACCTACACTCTACGCTCTGTAGATTGAGTTTGCTCATATATAGATCACTTTACAGGCATGTCTCAGCTTTTAACTATGAAAGCAGCATGTCAACAAAAGGACCCAGGTCCCAATTTACTTCAGATTTGTCGTCGAGACCTCATGGTCCAATGGTAAGACAACCGTACCGGCAATCGGGAGACGCGGGTTCGATTCCCGTTGGGGAGCTCACAACTTTTCTGAGTTTTCACAAAGCTTGAAGAACGAGCCTTTTGTTGTTTATATCCAAGCTTGCAAAACACCTACACTCTACGCTCTGTAGATTGAGTTTGCTTATATATACAAATTATCATTAAAACCAGCTTTAAAACAATTCGTTTTTTTTAACCTTTGTAACTGACTGGTCTAAAGAGCCTCTTGAAAGAGATCAACAGCCCAGTTATAACCTAGTAGGGCTAACCTTGTACTTTGGTTTCCCTTATCACGATACGGTATGCAGTAGGGATGGTCTTTATTGAATCTCAAGAAAGACCACTGCCACTTGGGTATTATGCAAAGGGTTACTCACACAATTAGGTTCTTCGAGCGATGGCGATGGATTCGTAATAGTTGACCCTTACTCGACAACTAAGAAGTACAATTCAGTTATATAAATAATAACCAAGTATTCGACTTTCCTTTTTCGCAATCGGATAGGTCCCATGACAAGAAGTGGACGATGAAGTTGTTTTAGCAGTTTAGTTTCCTACTGGCGGCAGCGTTTGTATCAGATTCATGAAGAACAAGTATTCAATGGTACCTAAATAGAACTAGTAGTAGTAATAAGATTGTTTAGCTAAAATCTATAATATCATGATGAAATTGAATTTTGTAAGATAAACCATTGCAGTCGCGATGAGCATTACAAGCCTTCTTATCAGCAATGGTTTAGAATTCGAAAGTGCAAGGGGCTGATTGACAAAACTAGCGGAAGATGGGTGAAAAAATGTTAGACCAACCCTCGCTGGGTTTTCACGTTGACTATTGTTTTGTCAGATTCAGATATAAGTGTATTTAGGCTCCTTATCAAATTAAAATAACCTTCAGTCAACTCTGAGTGGGTTTTGATGACCTAGGGTCAAAAGCCAAGCAGGAATCTGTCATTGTCTTTGTCTGCAGACAGTTCTGAGTACTTGCTTTGGTTTGCAATGCCACTCCCGGTATTTCGGTCACAGTAGTGCTCGATTGAACATATGTCATATCCGCGAATAGATGAGTTTGGTGATGATCTATGAAGTACGTACTTCAAATGGCTCTTAAATTTTAATTTCATAATCCCGTTAGAGGGAAATATTTTCCCATTGACAAAATTGCATGAAGGACTCGCAGAACAATTGATCAACAACGTACGTTAAGGCATAGATATCCGTTCGAGCAATGATCTTCGAATGAGGTGGTGCTGAACGGTGGCAGTTGGATGTAATGATCCATTTACGTTCCTACAAATGGGCCGGAGCCGTTTCACTGCTATTTCGTGTTTAAGAAATGCTGTTAAGTGGGCTGCTATAAGCGCGAGATCACCAAAATTTGCTTGCTTTTGGGTATGGCTTGAGAAACACGACCCTTGCTATTGGTGCGTTAGAAAGTTAAGGCGACAACATCATCTCGTTTTAATGTTCTCTTCCATTAATCACTATTCTGAAATGCAATACCACAGATGGTGGATATTGTTAAACATCACGTAAAGGTAACTTACACCGAAATAAACTTAGAATAAATATGAATGGATGGGGCTTATTAAGGTGGCTCCATAGAGTTTCCCCAAAAGTTGGGAATGCAAATTTGAGACCTACAAACCATGCGCATAAATACTTTGGAAGAAGAATAAAACTGAACGTGATAAATAGAAACACATTCTAGGCATCCAAAAATATGACGAAATAAGGAGTCCAGGTCGTTGTTGTGGCAACAGTGGCGTTCCAAATGGCTACGATTTTACTTAAAAACTTTTCTTTTGGGATTGGTAATTAATAGGACAATTTAAAATAAAGTGAAAAAAAATGGGTTTTTTCAACGAACGTTCGCGAAGTTCGTTCGGTTTAGAAAATTCGGAAGAAACGAGCTGGACGAATATTCGCATATTATCGTCTCGCAATCCAACATTTGTTACACTTTATTGTTTGTTGGACATATTGTTTGATTGAAATCAAAGTTTTTTAGAATTAATATTGCTCGACCAACAAATGTTACCCAATTTTGTACAACATTGTAGGAAGGTCTGGTAATGGCTTACTGACTTATTTAATGGTTGACTTCAGAATATAATCGCATTGTTCGTCTATAGGCAGTATACGATGGTAATGCCAGACTGCAGGATGCGGTACATTGTGGTAACAATGATCAAATCTCGACACCAATTTTGTCCAACTCATTCGAAGGGATCACGATAAGCCATGGCCTATTAAATCGATCAGGCAAGTCAA
Source organism: Nanipora kamurai (assembly GCA_036872915.1). Taxonomy (NCBI): domain Eukaryota; kingdom Metazoa; phylum Cnidaria; class Anthozoa; order Scleralcyonacea; family Helioporidae; genus Nanipora; species Nanipora kamurai. The sequence continues at coordinate 12,819 of JBAHVQ010166633.1, read as the reverse complement.
AATGAAAGAGCTGATGCACTTCACATTTAATTAAACATCTGAGGTCAGTTGTTCAAAGCTTGGATAGCTTATCTGGCATTATCGATACATTGAAAAAGCAAATATAAATTTTATCTGTCAAATAGAACTATCCAGTCGGCATCTGCAAATTCAATGCATAGCTTCTAAGTTCAGTTGTTCGATGCTCGATTGACACTGCACCCTCGCTAAAATTTATCCACCAGATAAGCTATCCAGGCTTTCAACAACCGACCCCTGAACTTTGTAACGAATCATGGATCTAATCAACTTGATTGTTTGTTTTTCCGTTTCATATGTATGCGACAGTTTCCCTTGATTATCATTTCTTTGTATCTTGCAATTGCATTCATTTATGCTCAATTTCTAAGGATAAAAAAATACTACATTATATATAGGAAACGTTCCGAAACTGGAAAACTTGCAAAACGTATGTGATTTACATTGATAAATAGTATTCGAGGGATCTTCAATAAACACGCATGGTTTGTTATTAACCGGGAAATGATTATGATTGACTATAGAATTACTATTTACCTCGACAATGCAAACATCTGCGTTTGTTTGAATGCACGCAAAATCTTCGGTTGTTCACTGTGTTGCATTCAATTTGGCCCACGAAAAACGTCAAATAATTAATGCTTGCGCATTTCCAAGTTGACTGCATCATTTTTGACCGTCGTAAAGAAATAAGATGTGAGAATCCATGGTTTTAGGTTATAGTTTTCTAGTGTGTGAATCATACTCTTACCAAAACTACTTGGCGTATGATTTTGAACTTAAAGCACAGAACCTTTCAGATGCCATACTTACTGAATTAAGTACGGCTCATTAGAATTACGGTGTTTGAACTATACCATGCAGGTTCAACAAATGTGTGTGTGAACTTCACTCGTCATCTGAGTTCTGGTGGTGCAATGGTTGACAAGGAACGTCGCACAAGTGACCGGATTACTAATTGTACACGTGTGTAATCTTTGGTGACCTTGGCCATTCAGTCGATTTGTTCTATTTCAGCAATTAACGAATTCCCCAGGTCATAGGTAGGTTCTCGTTTAACTAGAGCCTACCTTTGACCTGGGAAATTCCGAGTTTTCGCACGCGTGTTGCCGTCGCCAGTCGTTTGATTCTTCGTAAGCTTAAATTTTAGTGTCTAAACGGTTATCAGAATTTAGAAAGTTACGGCGACGGAACAAATTGCTGTCGAGAGGTCTTAAGATTCAGCATGCTTACACGAGTCTATTTTTGGCTAATTACATTACGCTGCCCAAGTGGCCTTCACGTGACTAAGATCAAGAAGAATTTCATGTTAATAATTACTTGTATTTAGAGGTATTTCATATCAATAATTACCACAGTGCCCCGCAGAGGTAACAGTGTTTAATCACCAAGCAGCGTCATCATCACGTGGCGATTTAAAAACGTGGCTTCACGGGTGCCAAATTAATGTTCTCAGAGGCATTCTTTTTGAAAAAGAATCAAAAGACGGTCGTTATAAGATGTTGGAGATCTTGCCTCTTCGTGATACTACAGTGCTTAGTTACATTTAGCCTGCGAAAATTATATTCTGTTATTTTGCCTTTCCGACACATTTATGCTTCCGCAGTTTGGCAGCCTTTAACTCTTTCCTGTCTGAGGACTTTTCCCTAGACGAGTAAAATCGTCTGGCGTTAGCCAGAGTAAAATACTAAAGTCTCCATAGGTCAATGAGGACCTATACGAACAGGAAGGAGTTAAACCAGTGGCTCTTTGTTAATATTACCTCGAGAGGTTGGTTAACTCATTCCACTGCCCGCCACTCCTAAACTGTTACCACACATACATGATAACAATGGGCAGCACTGTTTCATTGTTTCTCACGACGTGTTATTCACAAAGCTTAGCCGTTTAAGCTGGCTGCAACAATTCATACTCAAATCTCAAAAAGTTTGCTTTGTCCGCTGATTTTCTGATGGAATATTCATGGCTGTAGCGACGTTACGAATAGCCAAGATTTTATACTTTTGTCAATTGTTAATGTGTATCACATTTCTACAGAAGTTGCTGTTATCCTGCGTTAACCTTTTGCCTTGCAGTCTAGTTAGGATGCATGAGTTGCTGACCTTATTTTTTAGTTTACAAATCCATCCCCAGACAATTTGATTAAGTTCCTTAGCATTCAATGCTGCCAACGCAGCACTCTACCTTTATATCATTCATAAGATCCTTAGCATTCGTTAGGAATTTAAATGTATTAAAAAGTAATTTATTTTATAGAAAACTTCGGGTAGCTTCTTTGTCATTGGCGGGATGCATTCAATTACCACTAACAGGCTTTTCAAGTATAGTAGACCGCAATTAGATATTTTGTAACTGCCCAATGAACTGATGTTTTTGAAAGACTGGTCGGTTTGTGGGAGATCAAACTAGAGCAAATACTCATTATTCCATTTTTGAAACGCAACTTGTCTTCAGCTCGGCGGTAAAGTCCCGCGAATCAACGGAACTGCTAAACAAATGAATGTAGGTGGTCCGAGAATCTGCATAGATTTGTTAGAAAAGTAGTAATTAGGAATATCGAAAATAGGAGCAAAAATCAAAAGTAATTGATTGTGAGATACATTGGTGGCACGATGGCAGTGTACGTGTCTCTCATTTCCGTGACTAAGCAAGTTATCCTGGGAAGAGTACAGTTCAATTTGTCTCAACCAAGCACCACAGGTTTTCTCCGGGTACTTCAGTTTTCTGGTGTAGTAATACTGGACCCATAAAGGGTGGCCCTTACTGGATCTCTGGCTTGGAGAACAGCGTAGTTAGTTTATAGGCCGGGGTATCCAGTTTATGTAAGGTATACCAATACACACTTGGGATGTCTTAAGTTAGCAGTTTCACAATTCATACTGACTTTAAACGGTGAAATTATATGCTAATTTATCACATTTTGTTTATATGCCAACCATATTAACATCGGATTCAGTCTTAAAAGAGGCTATTCTGTCCAGACAAGGAAAAAAACGGCGGGTAATTTTGTTGCTGTCGCGAAAAACGTTTAACGAAATTGTTGATGCAGGTGAATGGCTATAGGTCTCTAACATGTTCCCCCTACAAAGCGTTCCGATTTTCAGATTGGAGGTTTCGTTTTCATTCTGAGAATGACCTAATGAGTCTTCCTTCCTGTTTTCAATAATGTGGCAAACGCTCTCGGTAAATATGTTTTGCAGGATGCGCAAGATTGCTTCGTTCAAGCGGGGTGTGGCATACCTTGCCTGAATGCGTGGGATTATTTTAAAAATAACTTCGTGATTACATACTAATTGTACAGGCACCGGAAACGGCCTGTAGGGAAGACCCCATCTCGGAGGGCTATAAAGTTGGATGCACTGGTGTATCGCAAAAGCTAGGTCTTGTCGTCCAAGAAACAAAAGCTTTTCCGCCTGAACCTATTCGTGCTGGCAAACAATTTCACAGTTCTGGCCTGTTCCTTCTGATTATGCCTTGTCTTCCGAAACACGAGCCGGGCTTTTGCCAGTGGTTGCTAGATGTGCTAGATCAAAATCGGTCGCCCAAAAATGCGTACTGGATTGACAGAAAGCAAAAGGTTTTCGCCGTGCGTTGGACGCATGGTCGTTCGGCGGCTTGGAACCCGGAATGCGGCGAGCTCTTCAAGCTTTGGAAAATCGAGTGCAGCCGAAACCGAGGAAAACAAAGTGTCACATTTGTCCACAAGGACATGAAAACAAATTTTAGAATGAATTTGAAGTCGGAGAGGTTTTTGGAGTTGCGAGAGAAAAGAGTGACAAAAGGGGTTGGTGCAGTGCGAGTTTACAAGATTGTGAAAATGCCAACGAAGTTGCCAAAAACAGCTTTACAGATTGCAGGTAGGATTTTCAGAATTGAAGATTCTTCCCAGAAGAAGCTAAAGGGTCACGTAAGGTCACACATTTAAATTGCAAACCTTGGATTGAATATTTAGTAATCAATTGTTAAGTTGCGGTCACTTCTGTTGAAAATTAGAGTTTCCCCTAAAATTTAAATGTACAGACGAGTTTAAGCCATATCAGTAAAGGTTCATACATTAAATAATCATAAACAATGCTATTGCTGGGTCTTTTGTCATCTCTATTTCAAATTGTACGGGAAGAATGACTGAGTGATTTTTCTTTGGTTGGTTTTTCTGCGAATTGCTCAGCCTAAAGAGACCGGATCCGCGAACTACCTTTTTTCAGAGCTGAAGAAGATTTGAACGAAATCGTATGAGTGGTCAAGGGTACGTCTACGATACTACACAAAACTAATGCTCTTCTTCACTGTTTGGTAAAATAAATCTTTTTTAAACAGTTTCATCAGTCGCCAGAATAAATATAAAATACCTTGGAATTGTTTCTATTAGGTTATTAATTTGTTTTAGACTGTGGATTTATTGTGTATTAGACTCCGTCGTTGATGAATTAATCAATGGCTTAGTAATTAGAATTTATGGTGGCAGGGATGAATTGGATAAGATAGTAAAAGTAAAACATTAGGATTTCTACTGATGGTGTAAAGCAATTGTGACAGCTTTATCTCAACTCTAACGACAACTTCACCATTTTTATCTAAAGTAAGACCAATGTTCAACACAAGTGTCGACTTTGCCATCACAAACAGCTCACATCGCCCTTTTGACAAGCTGCAAGCGATATTGCTAATATATACATAGACATAAACACACATACTCATACATATGTCTACAAACACGTATCGGAAACAGATATATGCGTACACTTAAGTTCATATTTATGCATATGTGTATGTGTATATATTTTTAATTGCATACACACAGATACACTCCTATTCACACATACATATACTGTATAAACATACATTTCTCCATATTTATATCCCCATATTCCTATATTTATGTATACATACAGAGATATATTCATATATACATTATAGATATATACATGTATACATGAATATATATGTCCATATACAAAATTGTACATGTATACATATGTACATACGTACATATACGCACTTGTACTCATAAAGGAATTCATAAAAATGTATACATACTTATACACATAATCGTACTCATATAAACAGACCAATATATATATGTGCGTGTGAGTGTGTTGTATATGTTATATGCATATAAATATATACATACATATATACATATAACCAATATAAATATGTGTAATTGGTAGAGAGTGAGTGCTCAATACCGTATGGTAGAGCGTTTATAAATATACATCATTTACATATATATATATAACATATATACATGTTATTTCTATAGAAAGAGAGAGCGATATATATAATTATATGTCTATATGAATATATATTCATATGGGTGTATACAGACATTTATGTGGGTATAATATGTGGACATATATATATATATATTTATATATATATTTATATATATCTATATAACCACATATTTATTAATCCATTTATGCTCAAATGAATATTATTTCATGCGAATTTTGCTCCAATTTGGTATTTTTTTAATAAGCTTAAACTCCTTGGCTTATAAACGTTCTTTAATATCGTTTAGTCAATAAACCTTGTCGGGGGACGGCTTAAGTTTACTATGAAAGATTTGTAAACTACTAACGAAATATGGCTTACTTGTCATTAGTCAATCTCATATTGTTTGTTAACAAGGACTCTCAAGTCTTGATAATGGCTTGGAGAAATCATCATTCTCTTCTTATTCTTTTTATCATCAAACTATCATATAGTATTTGTTATCTTGCAATACGATCAGCAATTTTTAATGTTCTTCATCAGCACTCTATTTTACCTTTTTTTATCTTTTTTTTTTCAACAATTCATCTGATTCTCGGCTCACGCTTTTCATTTCAGTATTTCTCGTCGAAATATCTCATACACGCCTTTATCAAACCATCGAACTTCGTCAAATGTCCAATCTTTGTTTATTTTCCTTACGATAGAGCCATCTCACTTTGCATAAAGACTCTCATAGAATTACTTGCGCTATCTTCATACTCTTCGTGATTAAAAGGTCTCACAGCACTCATTATCTCACCCCGAAAACTTCACAATGTACTTGTATTAAAACCATCTTAAACTACATCGTCAATAATGTTCACTTTATATTCTTCAACATCAAACCATCTTCACTATCTCTTGGAGAAATATTCATAGGTTCTCTAGTCAGATTTTTAATTACTCATTATCAAACCATCTCATCTCACTTCTCTTTATACCTCAGAGAAATATCAACGCAATGTTAATATTCTTTTTCACCTAACCAAACCAAACTGTTCGTTATTTCTCTCTGATATATCCACATTACGTTCATCACATTACTTTATCATCAAACTACTTCACACTGCAAACATCTCTTACGCAAATATCCACAATGACTTCATATTCCTGATCATCAAACCACCAAATGTCCTTTATTATTATCTTCAGTTTTACTGAATTATACATTTGCAGTCTTTTAAAAATTTTTTACCATCACCAATTATCACACTCTCCATTTTCTATCATTGAAGAATCCTCATTATCTTCACTACCAGCCTATTCTTTCTTGTGATATCCCACACACAAATGATTATCTTTGGCAGAAATGTTGCTTCTATCTCCATATCCCTAATCAACAAACCACCTCTTTCTTCCAATTGCTCTTTTGGTGATGTCTCCTCTGTCTTTATGTTCTTTACCATCAAGCTAACTATGAGGCATAGAAATATCCACTCCATCTTCAGATGGTCAATTATTAATTAATTCTCTCACGGAACTATCTCCACAGCCTTTATTTTCATCCTTCAGGACCACATCACACTCTTTATCGTTTCCAACAGAATTGTTTACATTCACACTTTTCGTATTTTTCACGATCAAATCATTACGCAACCATCGTTACTTCGCTTAGAAATTACCTCACTATTTTTATGTTGTTCGCCATCAAACCACTTCATGTTCTTCGTTATCTCGCACAGATATACACTGACATTGTTTTATGATTTATCACAATCAAGTCATCTCACACAGTTTATTTCCTCTTGCAGATATTGCCACAGTTTTTTCTAGTTCTTCTTCATGAAACTTTTTGTCAGTACTTCGTTATATCTTACAGTAATATTGACTAGTATATTACTGTACTATATGACTATACCGTTACATCGCATAGTAATATCCCTGTCTTCAACTTTTTCATTCTCTTTAATAGAAAATCAAATATCTTCACTCTTCCCATACTTTTACAAACAGTCCGTTCATGTTTATAATCATAAAACTGTCCCATAGTATTCCTGATTTCCAAAGAAATGTAGACTCTTCTTTTGTATTCTCCCTCATTAAGCGATCTTACAATGTTTATTTGCTGCCCCAGCAATGTCCATGCTATATGCAGGTGCATTTACATCGTCAAACGGTCGCATGCACTTATTTGCTCTTGGAGATACATCGACACATTGCCCATACACATTTATCTTCATACACTTCGTCACTAAACCCTCGCACATTTTTTCGTATCTCTGACAGCCTGAATTTCCACAGACTTTTCATGCTCTTCATCATCAGACTATCTCACACAAATATAAAAGTAGAATGTTTTACGATATAATAAGAATTTTTAACTTAATAGAGTGCTCTAACGTGCTCGTGACGGTTTAATAGAGTGCTCGTGAAGATCAAATCATTTTGTCTTGCTTACTTTCTTGCGACGAAATGTCTCACAATTAGCTTCTCTGAAAGAGAAGTTTTCATTGAACCATCCATCTTATATGTCGTTTTAATCTCTTGCAGAAATTATTGAACGTAAGCCTCAAAATAGGACCTTATCTCGAAAGGTATGTTGCAAAATTCTATTACGTAAATTTACTGAAAAAAATTGAAAGAGAAGCATTCACAGAACCTAGATCAAATGATGTAATATTCTGTTAGAAATTTCACGCAATAATGTTGCAGTAAAAAAATCCTTCAACTCACACTCAGTATAATTCTGCAAGATCGTGAATGACCGTAGCCATAAACAACCAAATATATCCCTCTAACAGACTCGATTTTGCTTTAAATGGTTGGGCATTTGGAATTGAGATTAAAGACTTTAAAAATTATCTCATATGTAAAGAATATACTGAGAGACAATATACTGCCATGTGTGTGGGAGTTCATCGTCCCGGTCACTGTAGTCTTGAGAAAGACTGTTGGTGGAAGTGACTGACGTTTCGACAGCCTTAGCGGCGGTCATCTTCCAAGTCAAGAAAAGAGCAAAAGAGTAAAATTACTCTTCTCTTGACTCTGAAGATGACCGCCGTTAAGGCCGTCGAAATGTCAGTCACTTCCACCAACAGTCTTTCTCAAGACTAGGTTCCAACCATTTACTTTAAGACAATATAATGACAGGTAACGTTCACAGACGTAAACAAGGTGAACTCCAATCCTCGACAACAGCAGATCCTCTATTACCAAAGGCCGCGGCTTGGGAAGACAAACTCAAGAACATTAGGAGCAATAGGTAATTCCAGGAGTTAAAGTTGGATACTAAGGAGCAGTAATAATTGTCCGCGATGCTTCAAAACGACGACACATTCATCCAATTTTAAAATTGAAAGGTGGTGAAACATAGGAAGCCAGTCTTGTATTTGACTCTTTATCCAAGATTTGTTGACATACTAAAGCCATCTGCATATTTCAAAACAAATATCCTTCCCTCAGTTACTGCTTTTGGAGGACGTGTATTGGAACAAGTAACTTTTTATAGCGATTTTTATACCATTATACAACGACCATAAACCAGAGTCTGTCTCATGTCCAGACAAAAACATTGCAGTCCTCATTACATAATCCAGAGCTGTAATTAATAAAGAATTAAACAATCAGACTCCATGGTGTTTTAAGTGATACAGATTTGTCGACACGAAGCCCTAACATTTGTTCTCAATTCTAATTTTTC
>JBAHVQ010166612.1:0-19988 GCA_036872915.1 Nanipora kamurai | reverse complement strand
GATCGAAGAAACCAGAGGAGCACACCCTATTTTTCATTGTTTTCACGTGTCAAACGCGGATTGTTGTCATTGGATAATCTTTATTTCAAAACCAGGAAACAACTAGTTATTCGCTGCACGCTTGAATGCGAATGGTAATAAAACAGAGTGCGGTCGGAAATCGTTTATGTTCCAAGGAGAAAAGCTTTTTAACCAGTTACCTACAGATTTGAAAAAACGAGTCGTCGATTGCTTAGTTTAGATCGAAAATACATGACATTTTTAATTCTTAGTCATTTAGAGATTTTTAGATATTTTTAAGTTGTTCAATATTTAAGATTTTTTCATAATTAACAATAAACTTTTCAGCTTTTTATATCTTTTTAATTTATTAGTTATTGTCACACAGGTCCTCCGTTGATAGCAGTTTTCTTACACACACTGAAGGAGAATAAACATTGAGAATAATAAATATTGGGTTTAATAAAGGTACAAATTATTGGTATGGTATTCAGAGTATGACTGGATTCAAAATATTTGTAAAGTTGGCAAAGATCAAGTACTTTGTTTGGATTAAGTGCTTTGTTTTGCTCGCACACGTTGTTTGAATTATCCTGATGAATATTTGTAAGCTGTAATAGCGATGGACGATCGAGCATAACTACAGCTCTTAGACTTGCATCTAGTCTTTTTCATCTTCAATCAAGAACTAACAACAAACGTTCTGGTCGAAAGAAGTCATGTTTGGAAATCAACGTTTGAATATTTCCCTAGGAAAAGTTTTAGTTCCGGTTTCGTCCGACGACGGAAGGTTTTCTAAGTGGAAAATGGGTTTAAGAGTACTGCACCAGAGTTACGTGATGGCGCATTTGGTTCCCAGCTGGAAGGCTGTGGAGTAAAATTTTTTCAAAAGGTCCCGCCTAGGTCTTAAAATAAAAATTTCTGACCGAAAGAAATTAAAATTAGCAAAAAAACCTGATCTATGAGATCAATCGAGTGTAAAAGACAATTATTATTGACGATACCAATCAAACATTAAAATTCCAGACATTCTTAGTACTTGAGTACTGGACCAGGTTGTTCAAAAGAGCGTTTAACTTAATCCAGAATTAGTGGCAACGTTGTGGATGAAATACTTCAAATGTAGGAAAGAATCTGGTCCGCCGCTCTACCCGTTGAGCTAACGAGCTTACAGTTAATTATGGATCTATCGTTCATATTCGCTTAAATGTGAATTTATCGTTTCCTATTACCCTGAGGATGATTCTGAAATAGAATTGAAACACTGCACATTCATCCTCGTGGATAGTGTTAAGTTGTCTCGTGCACTTCAGTAGGAAAGAATGTTTAAAGCGTTTTGTTCATGTATCATATAAGTATAGAAAGGTTTTATCCTAGAAAATTTTAACTGACGCTATCAAACAGAACATGTCTAATTAAGGAGCCGATTAAATTTTAACGCAGGATTAGCGTTAATCGTCCCTTGAACAACTGGACCTTGATCTTGAAACTGTTACAACCATTGAGTACGGAAATCAACCATTACTTTACCTTCCCCGGTTGGTTGCTTTTTAAAAGTGCTTTGATCTCGAACTGCTTTTACTTCCCAAACAAATGTTTTACTCGAATTATATCATGTCAAGGACTTCCCTGAAGTTGTACGTCGCTTCGTATGTAAGAGTATTATACCTTTCAACTCCTTCAACTCCTTGATATTGCCCAATTAAGTGAATCAAAAGTAGTATTAATCATCCATGCAGTCACATGATGCTCAACAGCGGCTGGCTCCAAACGTCTCATTTTGTTCAAAGGAATCGCCAGATCTAGGCACAGTCATTGTAATTGGGTAATATTAGTATGGACGAAATACCAGTTGAGATTATGGATGTAGCACAGCCTGTAACTACAATAAGGTAAGACCTTTAAATAGCGGAATAACAATAGATCTTTTTTAAAACGACTGAGTTTTCAAGACGAAGTTATTCAAGGTTGATGAACTTGTCGTAAAATGCCCTTGATGTTATTCTTCGTTTTCATTGCGCTGAAGTGAACATACCCATGCCATGTTTTTTCTCAGTAAAAACCGAATGAATGCAATTTTGCATTTATAGCATAGAGAGACGACTACGCTGGGTTGTTCTCGATTGACAGAATCTGCTATGTACTCCTTTATTGTGCTAGATGTTGGTCCAGATTCATTCTGTTGCACTTCATTACACAAACTGTGGCGCAACGTACAATCATTGGAGACTTTATGCAAGAGAGAATGGCCACGATGACAGTTTCGCCGTCGAAATTCTTGGATTTAAAATGTGAAAATGCTTCCACGGCTCTGAAAAGATTCTTTTGACTGAGTGGGATATCCATCTTAACTTCAAGTCATGGATCGACTTGAGGTTGTATGAAATATGGAATGAGAATGGTATTGGGATTACTCCGTGAACTAAAAATGTTTCATTCTCTTCGTCTTTCCATGAAAAATTCTATTTTATGAAGTAGGTCGGCATTGCATTCCCGTTTGCTTTTACTTAATGCCTTTAACATCAAGTGCGAGCAACACCAACTTAACGGGGTCTAACTCTCACAGTTTTTTAGCATCGCCCAGGGCCACTAGATTTTTGTGTTTTATTTAATAGTCTACCGCAATGAGTTCCGTCCGAATCAGAAACCAAGATGACCAGCAAACGTTCGCCAGGCTCGTAACCACAGAAATACTATTTCTGAGCCCTAGGCGGGAATCAAAGCCACAGCATTCTGATGACCGGTGAGACGCTGTAACCATTGAGCTACCAAGACTCAGATGGCGAGCTAACCTGCAGGTTCGTCATATGTACTGCCCAAGTGGAAGCCACTAATGGTAATAATGATGGAAGTACTTAATGCTGAACACTAATTTTGTTCATATGGCGGTTTTGGGTATACAAAACGAGCAGTGAAGATTCGTCAAAATTAGAGCTCAAACCAAGTTAGGAAATCTTTAAAATTTTAAAGTTTGAAGATGGCCAGAGGTTTGAGAGTTTAACAAGATTTCTCGCCAATTGCGTTTGCTTACTTTTAATTATGTTGAACGCTTGGAAGTTAGAATCGGATATATTGGACGGCGGGAACAGAAGAACAAATGAATAAACCAAGCAAAAACAAAGGGAAAACAAAGAGCGCAGGAAAAAAATTCAAGAGGTCTAAACATGCCCCTTGACTCTGATGTTTTCTCATAATAAGGGAAATCCCATTTCAAAGACCAGTGAATTTAAAAAAGCCAGGTAGCTACCCTGAGGACTCCCGTACAACACTATAATTTTGCTTTTGAGCGACCATCATGAGGTCAGTTGGATAGCCCCCAATACTGTTAGTATATTAAAGTTCTAACCTGATTCCAAGGCTAGCAGGAGTAAAATATAAAGTTTTTTGAGTTTTTTTATTATTTGTTCTAGTTGCCAAGAAAGACTTTTTCACGAAAAAAAACATGACCTCAGATATCATAGTATCAAGTAATCGTTCAATAGACCTCAAGTATCATAATATCATAGTATCAGTTGGATATTATTAATACTAATGAATTATTTTTAATTAGTCATAAGGCTGCGTCACCGGAATGAATTGACAGCTGTAACATTTACGTGCCAAACAGATTGAAATATCTTGAGAGGCGGGATACGGAGAAACGGTCTAGAAGGTGTTCATTAGCCAGAGATTGACCAGGCGGGAATCTCAATTTTAATAGGAATATTAAAGCGCAGCACAGAATGCGAAACAATGGCATGACATTAAGAGTTTAATAGAATCTTACGTTTCGTTGTATACATCACAACATTTTCAGAGATAATAATTAAGGTTACCGAAGCTACAGTGTATATTTACATGTGTCATGAATTAACCAATCAGATAAAATATACTGATAAACGGAAGGACAAAGGTGAGAATAAAGAATCAGAGAAACTTAAAATAACAGAGACGGGAAAAAAAATTATGAAAATAGAAAAAGTGGTGCGGACCTGACGTTGGCATTTAAAGAAGGTTTCAGTTTGTCAATAAGAAGGCTTTTAGTTGTAATAGTTAAATACGTAGATAGTCTAGTTTTAGTCGATCGTTTATAAAATGAGCTTTCAGCTCGGGAGATTGGGTAACCACTCCCTACGCTTTCGACGATAAATAAATTTTCTTATCTTATCTTATCTTCACGAATCAGAAGTTCATACTCGAAAGAACTAGAGGAAAGAATTTTAAAGTCATCAAAAGAAGCATGATGACGTGTTTCCTGAAGGTGAGAGAGGATGCCAGAAGGAGAAGAGCTGGAGCATTTTTTCCGGTTAAAGGAGAAATCCCTAAGTGCTCAGAAACACGTGAAAGCCTTCTCATTAACAAACTGAAACCTTCTTTAAATGCCAACATCAGTTCCGCACCACTTTTTCTATTTTCATAATTTTTTTTTCTTCCGTCTTTGTTATTTTAAGTTTCTCTAATTCTTTATTCTCACCTCTTTGTCCTTCCGTTTATCAGTATATTTGTCTGATTGGTTAATTCATGACACATGTAAATATACACTTTACCTTCGGTAACCTTAATCACTATCTCTGACAATGTTGTGATGTATACAACGAAACATAAGATTCTATTAAACTCTTAATATCACGCCATTGTTTCGCATTCTGTGCTGGGCTTTAATATTCCTACTAGAAGGTGTTCTTCGATCATTTTAAGAGTTCGCTCAAATGAGACAAACTTAACTATTGCCAGTTGAGTCCGTTAGGTCCAGAAATTGTCAAAATCGTTACCTGCCGGATAATAACGCCAATTAAAGTTCTCATAAAGCTTCCTCAAGGTAATACAAATTGCTGTGTTTTTATCATTAAGTTCAAGTAAGACACCACTGCTATAAAACATCACAGTTTAATGGCGGTAAACAAAACATAAGAGAACATGAATTGTCATGCGCAGTCTAAACCGGAACCATCGGTCGGCGGATATCTAGAGCAGGAAATAATTGTACAAACACTACACAAATAATTTCAGATTATTTCAATAGTCATGTATCACAGGGAGCTTTCAACAGTTGCTTTCACTGTTGACAGTTTTTTTAAAAGTGTTTTGATTTCTCGGTGCTTACACTCTCCAGACAAATGTTTTCACTCGAATTAGAGATAAATATGGCGAATTGGACTTTCCTGAAGATGTATATCGGTTTGGATATAGGAGTATAAAGTTTTCAAACCCTTCAACTCCCCTGATATTGCTCAAGTGAATCAAATGTAGCATCAATCACCGATACAGTCATAAGTGGCGTAGTGGCCTGTTGCCCACAGGGGTGACCAGGCCGTTATTGGCGCCCCCCTAGTTGATCGGAAAGACCCTGTTTAGAAAGTATGTTGCCAATACATATATATATCATTCAATTTATATAAATATTTTTTCGTTTCCCCATGTTCAATCAAATAATTATGAATTTAGTAATTCATTGCGCCCCCTGAATAATTCTGCGCCATCTATGTGACGGCCGCCACGCCAATGGCACCACGCCAATGGCAGTCACCTGGAGGCCCAACAGCAATCAAAGCGATTGCTATTAAAAAGCAACTGGTTCCAAATATCTCATTTTGTTAAAAGGAATCGCCAAATCTAGGCACAGACATTGCACTGGCGCAATATTAACAGGAACGGTATACTACTTCAGATTATGGATGTAGCACAGCCTACAATCGCAATAAGGTAAGACCCTTAAATAACAGAATAACAACAGATATTTTTTTAAACGACTGTATTTTTTAAGTTTTCAAGACGATATGTTATTCAAGTTTGATGAATCTGTAGTAAAATGATCAGCTTAACAATTTTCTACAGTCAGCTTGAGGTTATTCTTGGTTGTCATTGTGCTGAAGTCTACGTAGCGTAACTCATGCTAACTGAATTTCTCAGTGAAACCGAATGGATGCAACCTTGCGCTTAATCTTTGTGGGCAAGGTTTTCCCCAGTAGTGGCCGAAAACTGTACAAAGTCTTACATACGCATAAAGACAGAATAGATGCTCATTCCGTTTCGGGAGTATGTCGTATACCCCGTGAATGTTACTTGGTTTACATTGGTGAGACCGGTAGAAATCTCTCAACCCGTCTAAAAATCAAGAAAATCAAGCTGTTCGAAAGCTCAGACTGAGAAATCTGCTGTTGTAAAACACGATTGGTAGCATGACCATCAAATCAAATGGGAAGATTCAACGCTTCTAACGTGTGACAGACATCACTTCTCAAGAAGAATGAGAAAATCCATTGAAATTGTTAAACACTCAACAATCCCCCAAGAAGGTCATCTACTGGACAGCACCTGGTCGTCGCTATTCCACTCTTCATCACGATCAGGAGCCCTACACGATACTTTAGTAGGATAATTCACCAACATAGCCTGCATGTGGGAGCTTTGGGTATATGAAACGAGTAGCGAACGTTCGTAAAAATTAGAGCTCAACATTCAGTACTGTAATCAGAAACCAAGTTATGAAATCTTTAAAATCTTAAAGTTTGTAGATGGTCACAGTTTTGAGAATTTAACAAGATTTCTTTCCAACTGCGTTTGCTGACTTGTAATTATATTGAACGCTTGGAAGTTCGAATCGGATATATTGGACGGCGGGAACAGAAGAACAAATGGATCAACAAAACAAAAACAAAGAGAGAACAAAGAGCACAGAAAAAAAAATTCAAGAGGTCCAAACATGCCATTTCTACCCGGAGGACCCCCGTACAAGACTATAATTTTGCCTTTGAGCGACCATCATGAGGTCAATTGGATAGCCCCCAATACCGTTGGTTTATTAAAGTTCTAACCTGATTCCAAGGCTAGCAGGAGTAAAATATAAAGTTTTTTGAGTTTTTTTATTATTTGTTCTAGTTGCCAAGAAAGACTTTTTCGCGAATAAAAACATGACCTCAGATATCATAGTATCAAGTAATCGTTCAATAGACCCCAAGTATCATAATATCATAGTATCAGTTGGATGTCATTAATATTAATGAATTATTTTTAAATTAGTCGAAAGGATACGTCCCCAGAATGGCGTGATAGGTATAACATTTGTGTGCCAAACAGATTGAAGTAACTCGAGAGGCTGGATATGGAGAAAGTCTAGAAAGTGTTCCTGGATCATTTCAAGAGTTCACTCAAATGAGACAAACTTAACTTTTGCTTCATATGCACTTTAAAAGGAACTTCATCAACTCCTTACCAGTTGAGTCTGTTAGGTCCAGAAATTGTCAAAATCGTTACCTGCGGATAATAACACCAATTAAAGTTCTCATAAAGCTTCCTTAAGGTATTGGAAATAATTTCAGATTATTTCAATAGACATGTATCCCAGGGAGTGATGTATTAACTTCGCTTTTTGGACCATGACGTCATATAAATATATTAATGAAACGAGTCAAGACACAATTTGCCAAACAAACTTATCAAAATCTTCAAATTTCATGCTTTTATTTGATCTTGTAATAATCATTTCCTTTGCAAAGAGCACTATATATATCAGAATTTTCCCAAACTATGAGTTTTACCTTTTTTCCATAGACAAATTCTCTTTGCTGGACGACGAATGTTGCGTCGAATCTCAAGACAGATCGTTGGAATCCTTCGACAACTAATTTTGACGGCTAGGGAAACTGGTAATCCGCGAGAAAATGAAGGTAAAGGTGTACACAGCACACTCATTTGAGATAACTCAATCCTGGAATTCAAAAATCCGCTCGAAATCGTCGCTGCGCCATAAATCTTTTTACAAGCACATAGTGATATGGTCATTTTTCCCATGTAACGTGGTTTGTTGATGACTCCCGCAATTTCAAAGTTTCACGAAGGTATTTCCCTTCTGCAAACCAACAATTTCAAATTCGATAACCAGTGGGGTGAGAGGATTACTTAACCCTTCGCCGGGCAGGTTTAAATGAGGTCTCCGCTTGACGAGTAAAATCGTCTGGCGTCAGCCAGAGCAAAATTAATATGTTGTCATTTGGCAACAGTGTCTGGTAAAGGATTAATAGTAGCCTCGCGTTTCGAACCAAAGCAAAGCCCAGCGCGGGAAGAGACAGATCAAATTGCAAACAGGAAAAAAACTACTCCTTCGTGCAATTAGACCCATGCATAGTAAACATCACACTAATTTATGAATAACAATATGTATATCTTTTCCAGTTCGAAATTAATTCTATTTTTCAAACATTTTGCAGAAGTGGTTGATGAATGCGACCTTTTTCGGAAGCAGACACTTATTCCTCAAGAAGTTTAGCTCAAGATTATAATTTGCAGAGTATAACCTGATGTTAGTCTTTGTTCACGTTCACTCAAGAAGGTTCCTATAGTTTTTGGTTCTGTGTCCGAGGGCTTTATGAAACTTTTATAACAGTTGCGAGTTGTCCTTTTGTGTTGGTATATGAAATAAAAAAAATAGATCCAAAGTTTCAATTGATGGTTTGGAACCAATCTCTTAAGACTCAAAAAACAAAGATACGGCGGCCATGTTGGTACCAAATACAATAGAAGTTGACAAGATTCTTTTGTTAAAGTTCCTTCAACATGGCCGCCGTGACGTCACGTGCATACGTCCAATTAGGAGCCATTAAACTCTATATAGACTGGAGGTTGACTCCAATCAATCAGCAAATAAAAAACTGAAGCCAAAAATGGCCGATATGGAGACCTTTTGATCGTTTCCCCCCCGGCCCCCACCCGGGTTTGGTCGTTAGTGTTTAGTCCTTTCAAAACAATTGACACGGGGGGCTTCCAGGGGTTACTTAACAACATGAGAATTTTAGTTTTCGATCCCCGGGAGAAAAATTTGATCGTCAAACCGCCTGGATCGCGGTGTCTTAGATGGGGACCTTACCCCATGGAAGTCATGATAAGTATTTGGCGTCCAGGAGGTTAGTTCTAAGTTCCGGTTTGTGTTAAGGTAAGAGTTGTTTGTGTTAAGGACTGGTTCTAATTAATGTGACCGCGTGAGAGACTGAGAGAAACGATCAGGTAGGGCCCAATGTCGGCCATTTTTGGCTTCACTTTTTGAGTGGCAGTCATACATAGACCTTAGTCAGTCTTTAGTTTTCTGTGTAAACATGCAAAAATAGATGCTAAGCTCTTTTTCAATTATTATTATATGGTCTACTACCTTCAAATATACTCCTGTTAAAAACTGCCAGCTTTTTGCGTGATGTGGACCCGACCTGTAGATGTTAGGAATCTGGAACGAACAGTGATCCCGAAATTTTAAACAAAACAACCCGTTACTCTCGCCTGAGACGACTTACTGCGCGTGCGCGAGTTCGACGTTGTTCACGCGTTCGAACAAAAGAAATGTTGATCGATGTTGCATGAAATGTTTGAAGGAAATCAAACTTCATTCGACATCATACAACATCATGCGACATGATGCAACATGGGTTGCATTCGTTAATTTGACCACGGCTTAATTAATAAAAACTCCGGCATAAGATACTTTTAGCGATCAATCTTGAGATATGCGGACAACACTATCAAATGCATTGTCTTGGACTTTCAAGTGTCAAGTGCAGGGTTGGACAAAATAACTCCTTATTAGGTACGCTTGGCTTAAAGCGGTACTTTCACATAGAAAACAAAATAAGTACGTCCTCAAAACCAGCTCACATTGAAAATAAGTACGTCCTCAAATGAAATTCTTATTCCCATTAAGTGAATTCTCCAAACAAGTTTCCATTCAAGCAGGGGCGGCGGGACCTAAAAATTATTGGGGGGCACAAATTGGGGAAGAAAAGAGTGAGCACTGAAGGCGCGAGACTTTTTAGTGGGGTCCAGGGCATCTTGCGGAAAATTGTGAAATCCGGACTCAGAAATGATATTTCCTGCATTTATTTTCATTTTTTAATCAAAATAATGTAGTTATGTCATAAATATTGAAAAGCAAAACCTGGTTCTTCTCAGCACAAATTAATTGAAGGAATTTAATTGTTGGGGCCCAGACCTCCCGGACCCCGCCTCTTCCGCCACCCCTGTCAAAATCAGTACTTCCTGAAATTGAGTTCATATTGCAACTAAGAAAATCCAGCAGTTAAGTTCACGTTAAAAATACGAACATCCAGAAGTTAAGTTCACGTTAAAAATAAGAACTTCTAGGAGTTAAGTTTACATACAAATCATACAGAATAAATTTTTCCTCAAAATAAGGTCACATTCAAAATATTTACGTCTTAAAAATTAGTTTACATTCACAAGAAGCCCTTCTTCAGATTGAGTTCACATTCAAAATGAGTTCGTCGTCAAGTTAGAGCCAGGACTCGAACCAAGACTCGAGCCAGGGCACGAGCCTGGAACCAAGCCAGGAAACCTGGCCGATTTCTCAGTTTCTTTTTACACGACAAGTGGACGTTCGTCAAGCTCGTTATCTCAGAAAAACGATTTCTTTCCGAGATAACGAGCTTGACAAATGTCCACTTGTCATCTGGTATTTACCAAGCTCCCACATGAACAAACTTTGTGTTCAGCATTAAGTATTTCCATCATTATTATCATATTGTGACTTCCGCTTAGGCAGTACATATGACGAACCTGCACCCTTGCTCACCATCTGAGTCGTGGTAGCTCAATGGTTAGAGCTTCTCACCGGTCATCAGAAGGTTGCGGGTTCGATTCCCGTCTAGGGCTCAGAAATCGTTTTTCTGAGAGAAGGAGCTTGACGAACATCCACTAGTCGTCTGAGATTTACCAAGCTCCCACACGAACAAACTTTGTGTTCAGCATTAAGTATAGTTTCTTTTTAGTTGCATTAAATTCAGTCTCGTTCATTACTCTTAGCAATAATTTTTTTATAATCTTTGAACTAGTCAAGTGATACCTTTAAGTTGTTTGTTGGACACTTATATTAATCTTTAACTCCATCCTGTCCCTATAGGTCCTCAGTGATCTATGGAGACTTCAGTATTTGGCTCTGGCTAACGCCAGACGATTTTACTCGTCAAGGGGAAAGTCCTCGGATAGGAAATGGTTAACAAGAGTTTAAAACCTATCTCCTTAACTCCTTCCTGTCTGTATAGGTCCTCAGTGACCTATGGAGACTTCTTCTTCTTATGGAGACTGCCCTTTTCTTGTTTCTCATTGGCTATTACGAACTCTTGGGTTCCTGAGAGCCAATGAGAGAATAGAGAAAGCAGTGGATGAGGAAAATTCCGCCTAGTGGAAATTAGGTTTCAGAGAGCTTTTAAAGGTTAATTTCAACTAGGCGGAATTTTCCGCTCGTACTAATTTATTCTTGTTTTTCATTGTCTAGTGGAAACTAAAAAAGCATGGAGTTAATTCCATAAGCCACAATATTATTCTTAGCTCACAACAACGTTATTACTTCATTCCTTAGGACTAATAACGAACAAGCAAAGACGACAATGCGGTTGATGTGTATCGTTCTGTTATATCAAACTGAGGCAGAGTAAACAAATAATTACGGGGGTACAACCAGGAATTTCGGAGGGTAAGGGTCGGAGAGTAATTGAAAGGCATCGTCAAGACAATTTGCATTATATCAAAGGCAACAGACCCACGAAGCTTTGAGAAAATAGGCAAATTATTGTTGAAGTCTTAGGAAATTTTTGCTGGTCAAACTTTAGAACGCCAGGTACTCAGAAAAACTCTCAGCTCCAGACGGGACTAGAACCGGCAACCTTCCGAATGCTAGCCAGACATTCTAACCATTGACCCACTAGAACTCAGATGAGAGAGTGAAGTTACTTTCGGTATTTAAATCTGGGACGAGCCAGTCGGCAATGATTTGCTGGACTGCAAGCCATCAGAGGTCGGTAATCTTCAGTTAGATGTTAATTTATTAAACTGGAAACTGAAAATTCAAATTATTGTTGCTAACTGGGCACACATTAGATGTTCCACGTAAAGAGCAGGGGTGGTGACCCCCCAACCCCCGCCAGTTGCGTCACTGTAATTAGTCTGCGTGCAGATGCTCGTTGGCACACGGACTATGACGTGGGCTAACAAATCATTGACCCCTGGGTTCAGGTATATAAGCGATTTGAGATTATGACCTCGGGCGATAAACAAGCCAGTCTGCATTCCATGTGGGGTTACGCCGAATATTATCATTATCGTTATCATTATTATTATGATTACTATTAGATGTTTGTGATACGGATGCTCAAGCTATTTCATTCAAGAAAACTTTCTGATTTCCTGACGGGAATCAAAGCCGTAACCTTCTGATCGCCGGTGAAATGCTCCAACCATTGAGCTACATGGACTCAGATGGTGAGCAAAGGTTACATTTATGTACTAGTTCGTATAGATGGTAGACATATGTAATGCCAGCCTGCAAGTCTCGATATGTCGTTTATATGATAATCAATGATGTTATGAAAATGTGGTAGCTTGGTTATTATATGATGTTTGTTATACGCATGCTCAAGCTAGTCTACTCAGAAAAACTTTCTGAGTCCCTGACGGGAATCGAACCCGTAACCTTCTGATCGCCGGTGAGATGCTCCAACCATTGAGCTGCATAGACTCAGACGGTGAGCGAAGGTTAGATTTATGTACTAGTTCGTAACGGTAGGCGTACGTCCTGCCAGTCTGCAAGTCTCGATGTGTCGCCAATTTATTTTAGTACTAATCAACGATGTTATTAAACGTGGTAGCCTGGTTGTTATAAGATGTTTATAATACACTTGCTCAAGCTACCTGATTATTACTAGATGATTATTATTCTTTATTTAAAGGGCACATGACTCGTAAATTAAGTCTATCCTATTTGTAGGAACTCTTAAAATAATGGGGAATGTTAATTTACGGTTCTTCCACGTTTCACTTAGTTCTTGAGATATTTAGATTTATGTGATATTCAAATAAGGTATTTTATGACGTCGTATTGTTTACACAATAATTTAAAATTGTTTATAGCTTAAAGACAATTGAACGAAATCATTTGTAACTCGTCTTTAATGTTTAAGTCTATGATCTGTGCCAATATTCAAAGTTGCAAGTGATTTCGTTCAATAATCTTAAAGATATAAACGATTGGAAAGTATTGTGTAAGCAATATGACGTCATAGGTTATCTAATTTGAATATCGCACGAATCTAAATATATCAAGGACGAGGTGAAATATGGAAGAAGAGCAAAACGACGTCCCTCTTCACTTTAAGAGTTCTTTCAAATAAGATAAATGAAATTTACGAGTCATGTGCTCTTTAAAGGCGGTAATAATTTACCAGAAGATGTATAGGAAATAAATAAAAGCCGGTGTTCTTCCAATAGGCCATAAACTAGCTAAAAAAGATTATTGTTCTGATCCTTCAAGGCTCGTAATAAGGTTGAACCCCTTCATCAGACGTGTAACCTGCTCATTAGTTCTTAAAAATGATTTTATTTAAGAATAAAAAGGCTACAAAATGAGCTTGGTGAAAAAACCAGTGCTTTCCTCTCGGTGGATTACAAAAACAACTTTTAGAATTTCCGGACCCCCTAGGAAAGAATGAAGGAGCCAATAAGGGCTCGGAAAAATATGTAAATGCGGGAAACCCGCGATACGGACGGAACAATTATTATACCTATGTTACCATTAAACATCATCACATAATGGACTTGTTAATCTAATCCAAGTTTTGCGGAACCTTTCAGAAATTCCCCCGCTCTAGTTCTTCAACGTTCACACTCGGGGACTGTATACACACACTATTTTATTTCATCAAATTGGATTACATTTCCTTTGGCTATATACAATAGATCATTGTGATGTAACGCTGTATCATCTTACGATTACTAATTAAATCACATATGGTTAAATCAAGTTATATTACATAAAGTACTGTAGAATAAATTTACGCTGCATGACTAGTGGTCTGCGCTGAGAACCTACGACAACAAGTATTACATTGTTAATCTACCAAAACGGCTCACATCAAATTAATTATTATGTACCAATATGTGTCATTTTAATTTGTTTTTAAAAATACAGTGAAAACCGCTTAATAGAGCACTGGTCTATAAAGCAAACCGCTTATTAGAGCTGTTTGGGCTGAAACAGAACGAACGATGCTTTTCCCCTTATAAATTCGCCGTTTATTAGAGCGGGCACACCGCTTATTAGAGCAGGTTGGCGCTCTAACGATCGCGCTGTGAACCACGCAACCAAAAGTGAAGTCAAACAGTCAAAAATCGATCAATTCTTTTGTGTTGAAAAGGGGCAGGAGCCAGGAGTGAAGAAACAGTTTCCACCACAAGAGCGATGAAAAATATTAACAATATAACTTCGCTTTCTTACGCTACTGTACAGTACTGAAAATGAGAATAAAATGCTCTGATATTGATATTGGTGTAACTTTCCTTTCATGCACCCACTTTCCTAGTGTAAACATGACATGATACGCCCTTTCCTAGTGCAAACAGTTCTCATCGGATAATAGAGCAACCGCTTATTAGAACAGGTTTTGCTAATCCCGAGGGTGCTCTATTAAGTAGTTTTTACTCTATTTAAATTTGCAGAGGACTCAATGTTCATTGAGAGTTTGTTCCAGACCAACGAGCCTCTATAGCCAAAGGATTCTTTCATGGAGTCAGTCTTAGGCTTAGGTAACGAGAAATTAATATCTTCGGCGTGCGTTTTAAAATTGTTCAGCGTACTAGCGTACGATTGCCTTTCTGTCGGCGTTCAACCGAAGTCGGTGGACCTTCTTTACGTACTTATAATTGATCACTAATTAGTCTCCGGCGTACTCCTGTGGGCCATTTTCCGCTTCAACCGTACCTTACCGAAACGTAGCTTATTTCTTTGTCTAGAATGCTCTCGAGCAGAACTAATGATTATAAGACAATTTTACAATACATTTCGGTATTGTACGGTTGAAGTCGCAAACGGCCTTATAGCTCTCTTGGTGTGGCGAGTGGGAACCTCTGACGTACCTTCGGCGTGACGTTTACATGGAATGCACCCCTGGTAAACAAGGATATTAGCGCCATTCTTATAGCGAGTGAACAAACCCATATTTGACAAGCAAAGGAAAACTCTACTCGACCACGTCAGAGATACGTTGTTACGGCTGATCAATTCATATCTGATACATCAAGAAGCGTTATGACGGGCCGTTGTCTTCACTTTCTTGAACAGGCTTGACCAAATGCGTGCGTGACGTGGGGCACGCGTTAAATGCAAGTTGCGTAATCGGAATCGGGTTCAATGTCAAGTTCCGACTTAGTGTGGTATCGTTTGCATGCTGTCCAGAATGTACGAAATGTGTACCTGTGCACGATTTCTCCTCCTAGCGAAGGATTTAATAAGCTCACAACTGAGCAGGCAATTAGTTTGTGAAAGCTATTGGAAGAGAACTATCAACTTTGATGACCAACCTTGAAACAAAATGTCCAACCCTGGTGCGGTAGCAGAAACTGCCAACTTAATTAATCATAATACAGATACTTTGGGTAGCAAGTTCTCCAAGGCTATTGGGTCGATCAAAAATGGTACGAAATACGTTGGCTCTGTCCTCGTTCATTTCGGCCAGGAGTATAACCAAGGTCTATTCGGACTTGTCGTTGCACTGGTGACATTTGGCATAGAAAGACTACTTGATGACGAAGTGTTCAGCTGTCCAAGGCGACAGTACGACGTCTACGCTACAGTTTTTCTAATCGTGCCCGGTTTCGTGCTCTTGCTCGTAAATTTGATCATTGTCCCAGCCGCTGGGAAAGTCCACATATGGACCATTTGCGAGCGCTGCTTTGTGAAGAGTTATCGACAGAGGGGAGATTGTTTGGCAGGACTTTCCTCGGCAATTTGTGTTGGCTTCGTTGCACCGACCGTGTGGTTCTTTCTCGCTTTGCTCAATGGACAGCACTTGGTCTGTTGTGAGCTCGGTTTTCAACTGGGAACAAATATTACCGTGAAGTATTTGCGACGGAGAGGTATTAACATGACGATTCAAGACTACGCGGACCAAGTTCACGATGTAAAAGCGAAGTCCCAGAGCATCGCTGCAGGAGTCTTTGGAGTTGTTGTCTTCGTATTGGTCGCTGTGATCATTTTCAAAAGGAGTTTCATCAAGCCATTTGATGTGGATGAAAGGCTGCCAGGTAAGATGACGGCAACATGTCTGATGTTGACTTGTAGTCATTTTAAATTTAAAATTGCCTGTAAGGAATTAAACCGTACTAGTTGCAGCCGGTAAATGTAGAAACTGTACGGTGGCACCTTAAGTCATATTATAATTAATGGAACTTAAAAATGTCCCTAAATTCGCTGTAGATCTCGGTTAAACGATTAGCATTAGTTGTTAACACATTGTAGTACAATATTAGGGAACGAATAGTGTAATAAGAAGTGCGAATTTTGATTCAACGTTAATTCCATCAGTAGGCTCGAGAGCATGTCACGCAGTTGACATGCTGACTTTATTGTTTTAAGCGTTGAACGAAAGTTTGCGTGTGTCGTATCATTGTTCGCTGCCAACTGTTGCTCAACAAGTTGGAACATCTAGCCGGGCACTTAATTACACATACGCACTGAAATGTTTAAATTTGCGTAGCAAGACTTGTTACTATGGTTACCTTCACCACTGACAGTTAAACTGAATAACACAACTTTTTGTATTAGAAACACGGGGTTCAGTTCACACATTTGCTCTTCCCTGGAGCCATGTATAAACTAATTACAATAAAAAACTTAATTATAATACCACATAATCAATGACTTACATATATTGACATTAAAGTTTTAAGACTACCTAAATACAAGACTTAAATTCAGTAAATGATTTAGCGTTAACTGCCTCCGCAGATAAGCTATTCCACAAGAGAACTCCTTGATACGTGAAGCTTTTCTTCAGAGCCTCAGTAAAAGGTCTCGGACCAAATCTTTTAGAATCTGAGCCTCGTATGTTATGATTGTGAACAGCGTTCACGAAAATGAATTCATTAGAAAGGCATTCTGGGACGATTTTATTTATTGTTTTATACACGAGCACTATACATTGCTGACCCCGGCCAGAATTTCATGCGACCGCACATTATAATCTGATCCAGTGATAGCACCCTATTAGCGGATGTTGAAGCTTATGTCCAAGACCTTTACCGGATGGTTTTAACGGGCCACTTTGTTCCTGAGACGGTTGGCGTTAGCTCCAACTAGCCTGCAGGAGGTCCACTTCCTACTGTTACTTTTTTGAGGGTTTTTACGATTTCATAACCAGTATCGTGAATGATTCCTTTCGCGTAATTCATCTTCTAGGACTTCATGAATTTGAAAAGCGTGAAGCACTTGCTGCTAGCAAAGAATTGAAAAGACTTCTTAAAGGAGAAGATAACCCAGAACTTAGTTCCGTGGTAGACATCGTGTACTGCCACAAACTTCTTGCCGTCCTGCACAGATTACAGGGATTAGAAGCTGAGCAGAAAGCGAATGCGACTGGAGACAGTTTCGAAAGTGAAGAGCTCACCGAAGACGAGAAGCAATATAAACTGTTCAAGGACGTCCTTGAGGCTTGGAACAAATTCAACGAACTGGTAAAGGAAAAAGATTTGGAGGAGAACCCACGAGAGAACGCTGCTAAGGAAATTGAAGATGCTAGGAAAACGTTTGAAAAGTTGAATTCAAATCTAATGAAGTGTCAGGATAAGAGAATACGCAAGGCTGAAGAAGAATTAAAAAGGGAAGAAGAAAAAATGCTGAGCACGGATGACCGAAAAGAAGCGATTAAAAAGTTGAAGAAAAAGTTGGAAGTTTTCGAGAAACTGACGGAACAAAAGGAGGAATTCGCAATCGACAAAGCAACCCAGAGGTGGAACATGGATGACAAAGGTCAAGTCGAGGTCAGAAAGCTGGGCGATAAATTGCTGGCTCAAGCCGAAGAAGGTCGGGCAGATACACCCGAAATGCGTGGAAAATTCGTGGCTAATTATATCATCGAGCTGTACAGAGGGCGAAAAGAGGGATGTCTTCATTCTCAACACGTTTTGGAGAGATTTGCCAGCATTTACCCCCGTGCAGCTTCGAGCAACCCATGGCAGAGGTACGTGCAAACGGACAACGAGACGTACAACGATGTATTTACAGGTTATAAGGACGTGGTTACAGCTCAGAAACCGTTACCGGCTCGTTTCTTCCTTCGTGAACTAACCAAGCTACACACGAAGGATAAAGAAGACACAGACACTGGATGTTCGTCGGGGTCACCAGAATCTCCCCATGTGGCTGACCGAATCGAATCAGTTTAGCATTCGAAGTGTTCATGATGCTGAACCCTTATTCTCTTAATAAAAAACACTGAAAATTTCTTATTTTTTTTTTTCAGCCCACAGGATATATATTTTGGCTGGAAAGACAGTTTTCACTCTAAATCGATCAAAACTTTAATTTATACTTTGGTAAAAGACTGATAACCAATTTTAAACGTTTGATCCCTAATACCAAAGTGGAAAGACTTGAATTAGGAACGACGAGATTGAAATTTCAATTTTTGTAATTAAGAGAGTAAATTTTTTAAACTTTATGAGCGCAAATAGACAATTGCTGGCGAACCGGAAATTTTCACTGTGACGTTTAAACATTACAATTCTATAATTTACAAAATACAAAGCAAATAATACCAAAATCATTAAAAATTAGAGTGCAAATACGAAGTCCACATTCCAAAACTAAGAATATTAAAACTCAAAAGTGCTAATACCTTTTAACATTTTCAAAGGGTTCGTTATCATTTATAAGTTCGTTATTCAGTACCGATTATGGCAAACTTCTAGCGAACTTGTAGTTTTTGATTTCACATCAATAGAAATCTTTCGCAATACAGTCAAAATATATTTTTTCATTTGGTTTTCTTGTTTTGACTCAGATTTTGAGTTTTCGATATGTCAGCTGTTTTCTGTTTTTGTTATATCTTGTATTTATTTAAAATGTCTGGCGGAATAAAGGATGATACAAACTCAGAATAGTATCATCATAATTCGGAAACGGTAATATTTAGATTTACATCAAAATCATTGCTAAACCTGAAATAAAATGGAAAAATTACCGTTTCTGACTCGTCTTGAGTCATTAACTCGAACCTTGAGGTTGCAGAATGATACTGGTTTGAGTTTTTCGTGCCCTATTTTGTCAATTGGTAATGGATTTTAAACTTGAATTTTTGAGTTGCAGTTTGATACTGTTAAATTCTTAGGAAATTTCTGGCAAGCATTCAGAAGGTTACGGGATCGAGTTCCGTCTGGAACTCAGAGTTTTTCTGAGTCCATGGCATTCCACAGTTTGATCAGCAAAAATTTCCTAAGACTAGGATTTTAAACTGTCGGCTTGATATGGTTTATAAGCGCCATGCAGTTCAATGGAACGTTCTCAATCCAGAACAATTTCAGCATTTTGTGGTAGCTATATTATTCATAAACACTGAGCAGAAAGCCTGCTCATGTGGGAGCTTGGTAAATATCAGAACAACAGAGGACGTTCGTCAAGCTCGTTTACGCAGAAAAACGATTTCTGAGCCCTAGACGCGAATCGAACCCGCAACCTTCCGGTCATCAGAAGGTTGCGGGTTCGATTCCCCTCTAGGGCTCAGAAATCGTTTTTCTGAGTAAAGGAGCTTGACGAACGTCCTCTATATTATTCATCACAGAAGCTTTTGCATGAAATTTTTTCCGTGTGCTTTTATACGTTAGATAAATCATTAAAGTTGACAGCACATTTTCTTGATACTATTTCCTATTTGACTATGGACGTCGGGCACTGATCCAACCTGGTTTTCGCCGTTTTTTAGGCCATGTTAAATCTTGGAAATTTGTGACGGCCGCATCCCGAAAGACATCCTGTACGGGGAGCTCGCTCAGGGCAAGCGCCCAATCGGCCGTCCCCATTTGCGCTTCAAAGATGTGGTCAAGAGAGACCTAGTAGGTTTCAAGATCGACATTGACTCTTGGGAGCAGCTGGCTGACGATCGGGCTAAATGGAGAGCCACCGTGCACGATCATATCAGGGTCTTTGAGGCTAGACGGCATGAGCTCGCCGCCGAAACGCGCCG
>JBAHVQ010166601.1:0-19988 GCA_036872915.1 Nanipora kamurai | reverse complement strand
CTGAAAAAGTTGACTCGAGCGGGATTTGAACTCGCACCTTCGGGAAGCCGGTCCGCCGCTCTACCTGTTGAGCTATCCAGCCACAGGGATTGGAGGCGAGTTATCCAATTTAAGTGTACGAGATATTCTCGCAACAACTTAACGCTATAGGTGTAGGTTAAATGTGAATTTATCGTTTCATATTACTCTGGCTTGTCCCAGATGATTTTACTTGTCAAGTGGGACGTCTAGTTGTGGAAACGTTAATATCTTAATTCAGGTTATTTTCAAATACATTTATATAACTTGACGATATAAACAGCTCGATATCGTCAGTGTAAGTAATGATTTTAACATGCCATAAGAATTTGAAGGAGCAGTTCCAGAATAGAACCATAAGGAAACCAAGTAAAGACAATTTGCGGATCGAAAAGAATGCCGTTGTAACTCAACATTGTGCATGTGCTACAAATAATACCCATCTAATCTACATTACTCTTCACTCTTGTAAATTTGGTACGTTTTTCCAAGCCAACCGAAGATGGCTTGACGTATTAGTAAACTAAAGACGATGTCAATGCACAAAATATTCACCCGCAACCTGCAATTTGCTGTTACGAAAATGAAATTGAACTCAGAGAAGAAAGTGTGGAGACTTTCTGATCGATTCTTGCCCAGCACAATGGTTCGAATAAATGATATTTTTAAAAAACTGAAACGGCTACAGAAACTTAACAGACCACATAAAATACATGAAATTATATTTTTAATGTTTTGCACAATTTCGTATTTCAGTCTCTTGCAGCAGAAATGAAAGATGAGACAGCTGTTTGCCTTGTGCAAGCCCTCTACAAACACTTACAAGAGTCGCGATCAGCGAAAACGTCCGGTGAAGAATTTTGGTAAGATTTTTCTGAACCCCTTGTTGGCCTAATTTAGGCTTTTCTGGTCGGGAGATTAGGGACTTCAAGCAAGCTTGGAATCGACTAAAGTTAGTGTAAGAAGAACGAGGAAGGGGTTGGGGTATTCCCTTAGGACTAGAAAACCTTCGTCTTCTTAGTTTTAAGGGGTTTATGACCCGAAAAGCATATAGGTTATACAATACCTCTTTAATACCTCACTTCTATTTTCAGATATTTAGATTCGTTTAACTTCTTCATTGCCTCGGAGGACTGTTATTAATTTAGTCTGGCTAACGCTAAACGATTTTACGTGTCGAATGGATAAATCTGGTAGTGAAGGAGTTAATCTTGTGAATTGGTCTTCTTTTTTGCAAAACAGTTTAACATATCAGAAAATCTTTAAGATTATTCAATATATTTTCATTATATGATACTGAATATATTATATGATACTAAATATCACCAGATTAGTAGCAAAATTTATTTCTATGGCAACATGTTCCCTGTACTGTCCGAAATAAGTTAAAATGTTGTGCAAACAAAGTGATGTGACAGATTACCATTTACATATCAAAGAAATCCAGATATGTGAAGAACGAAGTGAGATATGAGAGGTGTAATTTGTTAAACTTTATTTTACCTTAATATGAAGCAAAAGGGGTTTTTTCGTATATAAAGGATATGGTCTATGCCATTCTCATCCAATTCGCTTGAAGTTCCCCTCGTAATTTTTTTTTGTTGGACACTATTACTCTTCACTGGAACGAAAACAAGCGGATGCTTGAAATATCAGCCATTGTTCGGACGTCCACGTACTCGTGAGCTGAACTTAATGTTAATGAGCGTAAACCTTAAATGAAATGAAGGATTTGATGTATAAAATAGGACTACATCCCTTTTATCTCAACAGGACTGCTCTATTGACTATCTCTCTTTCAAAATTTACCTAGCTGCTATGCAACTAAACGTTTAATCACAACACTTATTTTGCAGGAATTTTTGCTGTATTCGTTAACCTTATTGTTATGATATATGATTTTGATTATTTCATCGCACTTTAGGTGGAAAGTGGACGAATCTTGCATGCTGGCAATAGGTTCAATCCAACCGCTTATCTCAGACAAGGTGGCGAAAGGACAATTACAGTTTGATATCCCGGGCTTCCTTAAGGAAGTTGTATTACCGGCTCTTGATATCGCAGGTATGCCATGTAAAAATTTAGTGCCATAAACATATGGCTATTCCTTAAAACTGCCGGACAAAACAATCGACATTCCGTTATAATTTTCTTTTAAATATGATTTCTAAATACTAACAGTTAAGTTTTTCCCCATACATCAGTCGGAATTGTCGAAATCACAGAATCGAAATTTTAACATGATTACATACGTGGTCTTGGTTTCATCAGCGAAATGAATTTTCTTTTGTAATTCAGAAAGTTCCCCTTGGAAAATCGTCAGTTGTGGCAGCAATACACCTATCAAGAATCCCGTAAAAAGCCATAATTTACCGCACCTTCGTGCGCGAATGCGCATGGTTCTCGCGGGATTTTTCATAGGAGTCTTATTCCTATAAAAAATCCCACGAGAACCACACCCATCTTGCTTTTTGCGGCATTCTTAATACCTGTATACCGGAAATAAAGTGACCTTTTCATCTTTGTCACTTTGGCAACGCATTTGGTTCCAGGCTGCATTGTTGTTATTGCAATTAGGCACAGAATCAACCAGAAGTCCAACTTCATCATTTTGCAACTTTCATCAAAAATCCAGTCCTGGATTTTCTTGGCGGCCATATTCTAGCAAGCGTCCTCGCCAAACGAGTTTTCGCTGCTGGAGACTTGACCTCTCACAAAGCTGTTTGAATTATTGCCTTAACCCCAAAGGTAATGATGTGCTATTCCGTGGCGGCTTGTGAGCTGTAGAACTGGAGAGGCATCTTTCGGCATAAACCAGCGGGTTATTTTATTTTGCAATTGAGTGACATGCAGTGTATCAGTGACACGTGTTACGGATTATGAAACTGTCGCTACGGTCTAGTCTTGTCTTTACTTCAACACGGTCGCGCATTCGAAGAATATTCTGAAGCTTAATTTTAGGAAATTAAATGTTCATAATGCCACTGGAAGTAAATTTCCAATTCTACAATTTACAAGACTGGGATATTGGAAATATCCCGCTTATGCAAATTGTAGAGTATACCTTGTCACCGTGTTGTAATCATAATGTTGACGTGAAACATGTTTTGACTGTGCCTGGGCACTTTGCTGTTATCTTCAAACAATTATCAATAAACCGTTCGCACTAGTACTTTAAAGCATACATCAAATCAAATTTTAAACTAAACCATCTGATTAGGATGAAAATATACCTAAAATTTGTGAGACTGTAGATGTAAGAATCAAGTTTCCAGACAATAATTTTCGGTTTATGTTTCGTCCTTCCCAGTACAATATTAACTGCTCACTTCCAGAACGTGCATAGCACTGAGAGCAGAATTTGTTTAATACTACTTGTTAAACGAAACTTGTGCAAATGGAAAGCTTTTAAAATGCTGTCGACTTCGTTACAATCTGTTGCTCTTTTGTAAAAGGCAGAGAATCGCGGAAAGCAAAATTGGCAGATGATGAATTATACAACGGCCCACAGAAACGAAAGTAGGACCATTGGAATGTTCGCTCATTTTCATGGCTAGTCGACCAATCGAATGTTCTCTGCGATCACGTGAAATTCAAAGTGCGAGTGCCTAGAACAGCTCTGGTGGGGCAAATTTGACCCCACCTGAACCACTCTCTTCTATTAAAGTCGCTATTGTCATAGCCTATCTTGCGGGCGAGCTATTAGGCTCTGCTGGACTGATAACTCACTCTGTGGGAAATTGGAGTGCATCAAGGAAACTGAGATTTACACGTAGCTTTGGAGGAAGACAGTATTTTTTTCATGTGTTTTTCAGCATTGTTGTGCACAATCTTGAAAATTTGTGGTGACAAAAAGTGTGGTGACAAATCTTCTACCAATGTTCGATTAACAGTGAACAACCATGTCAAAGATTCGTCATCGAAGAACAACAATTCTTCGTTTGACCAGTGTTTTAAAGTAACCAATACCTGTCATGGTTCCGTATCTATTTATTTGCCTTGTATAAAGCCAAGAGGGCCAGGGGCCCTTCGTCAGAACTTGCGCTATGTTCTTCTCGGTTCGCAGCATATTTTTTTTTATTAGGAACGACTAGTTTATTGTATTTATCTAAGTTTAGTATAGGAGGCTAGATTTGGAAAATGGCGGCCTTTGTCGTAAAAATATAGCGCTTTTTCATTTTTACAACATACGACGGTGGAATCTAACATATTGCTATGATAACTTCACGTAGTAGTTCAGCTTATTGATCATCTTGACAGTGATATTAATGATTGACGTGATTTTTCAACAAATCGTGATGCAGTGACGTAGAAAGTTGCTCATTTGCATACCAAACAAATCTTAATATCTCAAGACCGAAGAGGGGAAATGGAGAGCTAACAAGGCCAATCTACATAATTTCGAACGTTTTCATATGAGAGTTTTTCTTCCAAACTGATTTCATACGCTCTTTAAAGCTATTTTAAGCTACTTTCCACGCAATACTTCTCGAATGATGAACAACTGTTATTTCACATTTTACTGATAAAGCTAACCGTAACTGAAATGGAGGGTCTAATTTCTTCGTTGCATAACCACATGAAAAAGACTTTCTTAACAACATCCGCCTCGCTATTCAAAGCTTTTGATTTTTCCATGTTAATCAAACTAAAAAATGCATTTTTTTCTTAGCCTCACCGTTTCTAATTGGTCGGGGTCTGTGGTTTAGTAGCAGATTTACCAATGAGATGCAACCAGAATTATTAGCAAGGTAATGTGAAAAATAATTCACCTCCTTAAGTCGCACATAGCAGACGGAAGGAAACGGTTAATTTATATTTCTAGCAGTTTTTGCTGGTTTAGACATTTTTTACGTGTTTTCTGGCACATTTCCCGGTGACTTATTTGAAGTTTTTACCATATGTTTTAAGTAAGAAATTTTACGCGGGCGATTTCTGTTGCAATTTTTAACCTCCTGAGAGATGGGATTGAATGGAGTGACTGACAATTGTACTAAACCATTTGTGCAGAACTGATATAGTCCGGCAGTTTTGTGGGTTATGCACCCAATCAATCGCATGCCTGAGGATGACAAAATTCGCAGGAAAAATCGCCTGGGTAAATAGCCCTCAAGCTTTAAAGAAAAACTTTAGCGTGGAAATCTTTGAACAAAATTTTAACATTAAAAAAAATTATACCGCAGATCTTTATTAAGGTTTAATAACCAGTGCAGATTGTCTGTTGAATTGATATTGGAAGAAAAATAATATTTTGAGCACATGGGCCATATTACAAGAACATCAGAAGCTAATGTTCCGTTACCATAGCAAAATCAAGTTTGCTGGAAGGGGGCGTGCTTTAGGGATATTTTGAGGTTTTGAAGGTTTTTATTATTTATTTATTTAATGCTGAACAGAAAGTTTTTTTCATGTGGGAGCTTGGTAAATATCAGACGACTAGAGGACGTTCGTCAAGCTCCTTCTCTCAGAAAAACGATTTCTGAGCCCTAGACGGGAATCGAATCCGCAACCGTCTCAGCTGATGACCGGTGAGACGCTCTTACCATTGAGCTACCATGACTTCCGCTTAGGCAGTACCTATGACGAACCTGCTCACCATCAGCAACGAAGTTTTCGATACTTGACGATGCTTTTGGGGTGTCAAATTACTCGTTTTCTTTATTTTGGATGAAGATCTCTATTGAAATCATAAACGACCATTGCTTAACTCTATTCGTCCTACCCCTCAAATTTAGGTCGTGAGTGTACTATGAAAATATATACAATTTTCACCTACTTCATGTTCGAATTTCGATTCGAAATTAATTTGCGTTAAAAATTAAGTCAGGAAAGTGATTTTTCACACGTGTAATATATCACGGTTCGTTGTACGTAACATGAAGTTTAGCAAGAATTTTCAATTGTTTTTTCAATGTCCTTGGACCGTAATGAGTTAAACCCTAATAACGCTTCTTAAGAGCTAGTTACGTAGGTGATATCTTTGTGTTCATGGAACCGACGGAATTCATGTATCTGTTTCTGATAACAATTTTTTAAAAAAGTTCGATTTTATGTTTGTTTTCTTGAAGGTTTCTTCAAGGGACTGTTGGTGGTTTACACGAAAACCAAGTTCCAGCCATTCGCATTGGAGCTGCGAGAGCAACGTTCGGGTAAGCTTTCCGGAGTACTAAAAACATCTTATAAAAATTAACGCTATTTTTATTTTTTCCAATAAAAGGATACTCGCTGGCGATCTTCGTTCCATTACGGGAATTAATATAAAGCTTTATCGTTGGTTTTGATTACTTCTAAAGACTTAAGCTCTCGACCTGTTCTCATCCGGAGAAGTCTTTATTCTAGGCGCAACAAAAAATGCAATATTCATAAATTCCTTGTTCTATGGGTACAAAGCTTTATCGTTGAACGCAAATGTCGAGAGCGTAGATTTTTCAATAAACAAAATCAATTCCTAAGATATGCAATGACTTAAAATCGGGAAAAAAGATAACATTATTAATCTATTAATTGCATAATATTATTTTTACAGGGCAAGACTATTATAAAGAAACACCATTCCAATTCTTTAATGCCTGGATTCCTTTGTTCTTTGATCTCTCTTTGTTTTGGTTTGTCCTTTCATTCCTTTGTTTGTTCATTTGGTGTCCGATATGTCGAAAACCGGGCTTTGAAAAAGTAAAGTAATTAGACCTAGACTGGGTTTACGTGCGTTGCTCCATGAATGAGACGATCAAAGTTTTTCCTTTAAATTACTAATTGAACTTTGCTATTTCATAGCCAACCTTTTGTCAGATTTCTGCACTCATGTGTTAGTTGCATCTGATGGCTTATGCCCATCATTATTTTTAACGAGGTTCCATCAGATATGGCGGACAACAACGTGTCAGAAATCTCTTTAAAAACTATCGGCGTATCTGACCGTTACAGCATTCGTGATTTACCCACCAACCTGAGATATGTTTCAGGTTAAAAAGCATAGGTTTAGGAAGCAAAGAAGTCTTGGGGAACTGATAACGTTCGTTCTGACAGCGAACTGGAAATCACCTAGATGTGAAACATGGCGGCTCAATAGCGCGTAATGCATGAGTTGACAATTGAGCTATTTACGTACAAGGAACAAGGGTGAAGAACGTAAAAGTCGAACATTTGAAGCCGTGAACACAATCGAAAGTTTGCTATAGATGGACATCGTCGAATGTTCACGCAAATTTTTGCAGTTCTGCACGCTAGTTGTCAAGGATACAACAGCTTATCGGGTGTAATTGTTGAAGTGAAGTTAGCCCAGCCAGTCTAATGGAAGGAAGACGATGTGGATATAGAAGTTTTCGTAGCTCAATTTGTTGTGGCTGCATCTGTTGAGTTGTTTAACTCATTACGATAAATTCACATT
Organism: Nanipora kamurai; assembly: GCA_036872915.1. Taxonomy (NCBI): domain Eukaryota; kingdom Metazoa; phylum Cnidaria; class Anthozoa; order Scleralcyonacea; family Helioporidae; genus Nanipora; species Nanipora kamurai. The sequence goes on along the minus strand of JBAHVQ010166601.1, from coordinate 12,583 downwards.
AAACCTACCCTGCTGAAGTCAACTGAAAAAGTTGACTCGAGCGGGATTTGAACTCGCACCTTCGGGAATTCGGGAATTCTTAGTGATATTCTTAACAACTTAGCGTTAAGTTGTTGCGAGAATATCTCGTACACTTAAGTTGGATAATAACTCGCCTCCAATCCCTGTAGACTCGATAGCTCAACAGGTAGAGCAGTGGACCGGCTTCCCGAAGGTACGAGTTCAAATCCCGCTTGAGTCAACTTTTTCAGTTGACTTCAGCAGTGTAGGTTCAATGTGAATTTATCGTTTCATATTACCCTGAGGATGATTCTGAAATTAACTCATTACGGTCCGAGGAAATTAAAAAACTTTTGCTAAAAACCACTTCTGACTCAATTTTTTATGCAGATTTCAATTGTGAAAATACTCGGTTAAAATTCTGCATGCTAAAAAAAAAAATCCGTTAAATTTATCTAGTGCATGCAAATTATTTTTTAAAAACTATATTTAATACTAATACTGTATCTAATACATTACGATCCAGCGTGAGATATGTACTAGAGAAATATCCTACCAGACAGAATGATCAATAGATTAACAAACTTTTCTGTTGTCAAGAAAACCCTGACCTAAATTTTTGAACTGTATTCTAATTTATTTCCATACTGTATTATAATATATTCCCATTTATGAAATTTAAATTCAATTTGTGATGTTTCTAAATTTTGTCCATTTTGTTGAATTAGGCTGGGAAATTTTGGGCTTTTTTTCCATGTTATAACCATGAAAAAATATCTACGGCTGCATCCTGAATGACTTATTTATATCTCTTTTGTTGCTAGGTATTGTGACCACTTGAAATCCACTGGCAACTCAACGTTAATGCAACCTTACCTACCGGAACTATTAAACAGCTTGCTGAGTATGGCGGCTCAATATAACGAAGATGTCCTGTCTTTAGTTCTGGAAACTTTGACTATTGTGTTGAGTGTAAGTTTTCTGTAAGGAACATTCCCCGCCCTACTACCCTACAATTTAATTGGTGGTATAATATTTTTCGTGTATTTTGGTCTCCAGGAAAACTTTTGTATATTTTGCAGGTAAATTTGTATTTTAGGTTAGTCTGTTTCTACGTACATTATGTTTCAACCCATGTCTTTTATATTACCCGAGGTTAATAGGTAAATCTATTTTAAACTAGGTCATTACGCAAAGGTCAATCAATTTTTAATACTTAGTAAATCGATTTCATTTGCTTCATCATAGCTAAGCCTTGATTTGCAAAGGAGAGTCAGTAAATTTGTTGAACTTGTTCCCTGTGAACGATGTACCTTGGTAGTAGCTTAATGTTCACCAGAGATTTTGTTTAGTGAAGGCTGAATTTTGAAATTACGTTCGCTTCAAAGGAATATCAGTTAAATCTCTCCCAGTCAGTCGTTAGCGATTTAGTCTCCTTACGAATTTCTTTTTTAATTCAATTATTTTTCGTTTATTTATGCTATAGATTGATAAAGATTTAACAGCTTCATGGGAAGAGAAAATTACTCCTCTAGTTTTAGCTCTATTTTTAAAGCACGGTCAAGGTACGCTAATTTCTTTGATGCACATGCGTATTGATTTTCTCTCATGAGTGTATTTTATCAAGGCCAACCAAACGTCCTATAACTTGAATGCGACGATCACAAGCAATTGGATCTATTTCTTTTCTGTAAGACAATAAAATGTCCGACTTCAGTGTACAGTTTCCACTTTTGCCATCGTCGCCACGCAACGAACCGTGACCCGAACTTAAGCAACATTTTTCTCTCCGTTTTATTAATTTAGCCGGACTTTGAAAGCAATTTTGAGATCATGGCTGAAAGAAAAGAGTCCAAGTATCCAGTGGCGTAGCCAGCGCGACAATTTAGTCCTGCTATGCAAATATTTTCATGTTCACTGACTGTAAAAACAATCAATTTCTAAAGAAATTAATAATGATAATCATTTAAAATTTGCATAGCAGGACTAAATTGTCCGGCTGGCTACGCTACTGACGAGCACGCTTTGACCTAACAGAGTCCAACATAACTAATTTGTAGCACGCTTTTTGACATGTTGTTATGTATCTACATTTTATGCATTTTTATGGCAGCGTTTGATGACAGTTAAATGGCAGCGTCAAAATCTTAATCTATACACATGCAGTGTAAAATACAATTTTTATATTACGGAAATTTACATAATATTTCACATGGTTCCTTAGATTGTCCCGTTATATAATCTCATTTTACTAGGCGAGAAAAAACAATGTTATCCAAAGAGCTCCTATATAGCAAGTGCAATTTTGCAACAAGAAGCTCTCTTAGAGAAGCTCTCAAGAGAAAGAACAATGTTATCAAAAGAATTCCTTATCAAGTGCAATTTTGCTAGAAGAAGCTCTCTTAAAACATTAAAAAGAAAATTCTGTGACAGTTGATATTTGACTTAATATATCAAAATCGTTTCTAGCTTTATATGGCCTTTTGTCAAAGGTCACCACCCAACTTAGTTTACAATCTCACAAGAGAAATGTGTAAAATCTGGCTGCAATCAAAATTTTTGCTACTTGATTTCGTATTACAGAATTTCTTCTTTCAGCAGCTTCTCACTCTTATTCCACAAACAAGGCATTAGTATTACAAATAAGAGTGAACCAGTATGTTACCGGTATAAATCATTGTCTCCCTTGATATTACTGTAGAAGGCCTATATAAGTGGCATGAAACTTCTAAACCATTGGGCACCTTCCTCTGTGTTGTTCATTTCAGAAACCATAGAAAGACTGGGTTCTGAGTAACCCACTTGTTTTCTCACTTGATGAAAGTTTGAAAATGCAACTATCAACTGGTCATAGCTCACACTTGTCATGTGGAAGGTTCCCAGGCCAGCCATAATGATTTCTGGAGTGGTTAGTTACCTTGTTAATGTTGGGAGACCAACCAAGCTTGTCATCGTACAATAAAAACTTTAAGCATGACTTTGAGCTGCTCCAAACATTGGTTAAAAACTGTTAACCTTTTAACTCCTTCCTGGCTGTATAGGTCGTCAGCGACCTATGGAGACTTGGTATTTTACTCTGGCTAATGCCAGATGATTACACTTGTCAAGGGGAAAGTCCTCGGTCAGGAAAGGGTTAAAGGGTAGGGCTCATCCCTTTGAGGAGTAAGATCCTCTGACATTAGCCAGAGTAAAATTTACCATTTAGTGACATGGACTGCCCTGCTCCTTGGTGGGTTACACAGCTTGGTACCAAACAATGTTTGTGTACTCAACAAGGGTTATCAAAGTTTTATGGGTGATAATATTCAGAACCATCATAAAAGCATATGAAGTACTTTGCTTTTCTTTTCTTCCCCTCCTCCTCCACTTCAAGGGGAATGCACAAAAGTTCTGCATGGCTACTGTAATTGAGTCTCATACATCCTCCAAGGTTTGATCAAGCTTATCCAAACTGTAAGAGAATGCCACTAATATCCTGGGGTTGAGAGGCTGATTTAATTGTGATGGGTATGGAATATACTCAACCAGGAAGCCAACATGTCTGTTTCAAGATCAAATTGATTGTATGCTATTTCATAAAAACAGCAGGAAGGTTGTGGCAATCACCCTCTGACAATGGCTAGTCATAGCAACTTCCTTTAAAAAAACCTGCAAGATTACTGTAGGTCCATACACAGAACTTTGAAAATAGAAGTTATTTTAAGTTAGACTGCTGAAGGCAGGCTAACAAGTGCTATAAGATACAGTCAAGTCATTATTCTAAGCAGCTCAATGGCCTACTTCCTACTGTAGCAACCAAAATCCAAAAATATTATTGTAATATTTCTATTTATCCAAAAATATACAGTGGAACCTCAACCTATTTTGGGAGAAATAAAATAAGTCAGGATAATTGAGAGTCGGGTTAATCAAAATTACCAATATAAATGATTAGGTATTCACCAAAACTGACATTTAGATTATCAGATAATCCATCAGACCATCAAAATGTACTGGTATAGTTAAGTTATAATACGGTGGTTTTGATTCATCATGATAACAGTTAATCATCCTTTTATAAAACCAGAATCTTATGTTCAGATTGTGGCATAAGTTGTAACAGAAGCCTGGCAGCTGAGGATGCTACAATAATGTCCAGCTTTCAGGTCATCATGCTTATATACTAGGAGTCAACAGTTAAGCCAGTGATCAAGAATACCAGAAACTAACATATTATTATTTCAATGACAGGTTGCTTAATAAAACTGCATGTAAACTTGATAGATCCATCTATCCAGGTATCATATCAAGAAATCATCATTGTATATAGTTAAATGTTCTATGTATTCCAAGTGATTACCCAAAAGTCACATACCCACACTTGCTAATTTTGGCACCCAAGTAGACTGACTATTTAAGATTTTAATCTATTGGTTTTTGATTCTTGAAAGTGTTCAGCAAGGACATGGTGCAAGGTCTGAAAACCATGCTTCCCAGGGAAAGAGAGTGAGATTGCACAAGACTTGTGCCCAAGGAGTGAGGCTTAATAGCAAGGAAATGAGTATGTTATGGGTGATTCATGGACTTAGGTGAATCTAGATTTACCTAGGTGATTTTTAACCCTAACCCTAACCCTAAACCTAAACCTAATCCTAACCCTAACCTAACCCTAACCCTAACCATAAACCCTAACCCTAAACCCTAACCAAAATCCTAACCCTAAACCCTAACCATGAACCTAACCATAATTCTTACCATGAACCTAACCCCAACCCTAACCCAAATCATCACCAAAAAATTTACCTAGGTGAATTCTAAAATTCACCTAGGTAAATCTAGTTTGACCTAAGTTCAAAAATCACCTGTAAGATGTACATGAGGGATCTCGGTGTTTTAACAGATGACATGTGAAAGTTTGTCAAGCTCATTTCCTTGGGAAGACAACTTTTGAGCCTCAGATGGGAAGGCACACACAACCTTCTTGTGACCAGTAATCAGAAGGTTGCAGGTTTGATTCCAGTTTGGTGCTCAGAAATGTTAATCTCCAACCCTGGAAACAAACTTGACAAATATTGACATGTATGTCATATGTAAGTAGAATAATATTTTAACACACTTTACCAAAAAAGCCAGTGCTTTCCCAACTGACATAGTTTTTTTAATCTATTTATGAAATACTATATTACAGTAGTGTTACACCTTGGTTCTATTCTTGTGATAATCATTCACATTTATTTTCCAAATCCTGGTTAACTTCTCATCCAGGAGATAATGCTCTCTCAGGGGAAAAAGAAAACATCTTTGAAAGATTGAATGGTGATATATGTTAAAGTAAATATGTGACTGTAGAAGTAGCATGAATTCATTGGTAAATCATTAACCATGCTAAGCTATTGACTTGTTGACTCAAGAGTCTGCGGTGGTTCTACAATCTTACTTTTCCTTTACATGTAAAAAATATATTCACTATGGAAGTTCAATTATTCGAAAGCAGGAGCAAAGTTACAGTACAATCCTGAATTTTGATTTGATTGAATCCAAAACATTGAATGACTTATCCAACGATAACTTATATATGGCCACGTTGTGTTCATCGTAGTTATTAGTTAACATCCAATATTAACTTTACAAAATATAGTTAATATTTTGGTCAATGTTTCAAAGCGTTATTAACGGTTAGCGAAGATGCCCGCTAACAGCCACTAAAAAACTTTTGAATCTACGTTGAACTTTACAGAGTCTGTCGAGATCACGCAACAACGAAAGAGACAGAATAAGCCCTACTGCTTAACCGTATAAAGGTGGCGTGTGTTCTATCAAAGTAGAATTTAGATGGGAAGCGTCCAAGTTCCTTGTTCCAAGTGAAACATGTAAAGCAGGACAGTATATGTATTAGTATATTTGATGCTAGTAGCACAAACAAGCAGAAGATTAATAGAGTGAGTACATTTCGATAAACAAGATTGATCAAACCTTCTCAGAATAAACTAGCAGGTTTGATCAGTCAATTACTTTATACCACTTTGGCCGCCTAGCTAAGTAACAATTTGACTTTACCTGGCTTCCCAATACAGGAGTCAAAAACCAGCCGGACACAAAATCGTAGAGTCTTCGTATGGTCAACAATTAACTTCCCTTGAAATTCTAATCCCTCGTTTGATGACTAGGAAGCATTCCCAGTCAAGGATTCGACTGTTCTCGATGCTTGATTTAGGTTAGAATCTAGATCAATTTTACCAGGTGCGAAATTCGAACCAGCACGAAATATAACAGTACTCGGTTATAAAATAACAAACGTTAAAAAATCAAATTCCTCCTTTCCGGGACAAGGGTTCAACTTTTTGCGACGTTTAATTGTAGTTCGAATCGACAACACAAGATATCTAACATTAGATACCTGCAAACTGAAGTCACAGAGAACTGTACTGCTCAAACCGCAAGCTGTTAAAGTTAAAATTAACTCCACTATCAACACAAGCTGGTCGTCACATTATCCAAATACGCAAGCGATCAACGTCAAGTGCCAAGCAAGAATTTGCTACACCCGGGACAACAAATTTCTTGTAATGAAATACGGGGGTTATAGAAGCAAATATTCTTTGTTTGCCACATTGGCAGTATAATTTTGGAACGTAGGCACAACTCGAGCTCTGGGGGCAGACGAACAGTTGTCGGAGAATTACATAGCAATTAAGAGAATTATATGTCGGAGAGCTACAAAGCGAGAATGATAGTTTGAGAGAACATCCATTTTTTAATATTAAAGCATTGAAATAACATTTTCGCTATCCAACACAATACAACCTGTCAACCAGTGTTTGAGTTCGCACGCGCTTAGACCTGCGGAAATGGACTCTGAGAGAAGCTTTTTCAATGGACGAGTGTTGGATCTGTGTGAACGGAAATCACAAATACAAATATTGTCTCATCAGGCACTATTAATGTGAATTAGGAATGCGAACTGAAGTTGAACTTAGAAACTGCTGAACTCGCATGGTTGCAAAAATTTTCTACCATGCCTGCTGAGGAAGAGCTTTTTACGACTCCGTCAGTCTTTACCATCAGAATTTAACAAATAGAAAATCCACGTTTGGCCCGTCGGATTAACAAGAAAATGCATAGGAAACTACAAGTAAGAACTTTGATCTGACCAGGTTTACGTTCGTATGTGAACGGTTGTGCTATTAGCTATGAGTAAAAAACTACATAAATATGCAAATACTTGAGGTACAGACGAAAATAAGCTCCCGTGGGTGTGTTGTGGAAGAGTGTCTAAGATACTAAATACTAAAATCACGCAAGCTGTCACCAGCCAGGACACTTTCTTTGTACAAGAATGTCTAGTTTGTTTCCAGTAGAGACAATAAATCCCGTTTCAGCTTGAAACTTACGTTTCTACTTGAGGGATGGCTACCATGTGGTACTAAGATAAACTTTCAATTATCAGCACATGCTTAGGATATTGATACAGTTCGTCCCAGGGTGCAACACTGGTGGCACAAAATCAATTAAGCGAGCTAAGATGGCTAAACCGGCTAAGATGGTGGGAGCAAAATGAATTTGACGTAAACTTGAACTTTATTAGTTTGCAAAGACGTGACCGTAGTTGTGAACGTAAACAGACATTTCCAACAATTAATTAAGCGAACCAATATGCACTTAACGCCCTCAAAATAGTTTGAGTGTCAGTCAACAGTGATAAGGACATGATGACGTCATTACCCCCGGAAGTAATCTCAGGAATGTTTCCGGTTGAACTAAATTAGCCGTTCATCTTCATATTCACGTGTCACAGAGAAGAGGACAAACGCTGCCTTTTATCTGTTTTTGCGAAATAACCACGATTTTTTTGAGCTACAGTAATGACATTGTTGCTCAACTAAAGTATGAAACAAATACGATTTTATATGGACTGAATTTGATTTCGATCTTATCGTGAAATAGTATAACTCAAACTGTTGGACCAACTGAGCAGATACGTGATCACCTTCCAAAATTAAGCTTTTGCAGCGTTTATTAGCATTAACTCCGAGAAATGCTTTCTTCCAACCGAACATTAGCGCTGGGCGAGACTAGCAGAAGATTAGCGAGGATTAAACGATGCGACACTGAGAATTTCTAGTTCTAATATGCATCTCCATAGTTTCTTTTCCAACTGACCAACTCGATACTGCATGTCAGCCAAACGCGGGAAACACTTCATATAGTCATAACCCCCGACACACCAGTGTTTAAGAAAATGTGCCATATTGCCTTCGAGCGCGCGTCGAGTTGAACTTAAAGGTAGAAGATGCACAAACGAAGTACAAAGAAAACCAGCTTTTACCCCAGCGAAACAGGGAATTCATATTTCGTCAGCCCATCGTATTTTACTTCGCATCAAAACCAACGGAACATTTGATAATCTATAATACAAAATATTAATGTTTCAATTGAAGGCCCTTCGTCAGAATCAGACGTACAGTCGTTTGAAAACTTGATGATGTTTGTATCGCAAAAAAAATCCCGACGTGGGCCATCAGATAAAACATCAATGACAAACGTAGTAATGAGAATGTACTGTATAAAAACTACCTGGTGTACGTACAATACTGTCATATCCAGAAAGGGCTTTTTAAACCTAATTACATTAATTTTAATTAGTGTCAAATGGAAAGTAAAGTCGGATTCATTCTTGTACTCTTTACAATTTTTACCTCAAAAATTCGTCCGGTAGTGTGAAAAGGGCGTTAAAACTACGCTTACAGTATACTGGTTTCCTACTACAATTTCTAAGTCGGCTTAGGTCACTAAAAATGGTTGGGAAGCCGTGCGTAGGTAGAAATCTTGACAAGCTGTTGTATTGTTACGGCGGCAGTTGTTCACCTCAATGCAACAAGGTACAAATGCGGCCAATTTTTTACTTTAATATGTTGTAATGAGTTAAGCTTTCGTTGTATTACGATATCATCAACGAAATTCTGATGTCGTAATTCGACGAAAGCTTAACTCATTAAACCGATTTACAGTAACAGTTTGCCGCCTTTGCACCTTTTGTATTTTTATTAGAATGATAATATTATTATTTTTATTAATATTATTATTATTTATATTATATTTCATGTTAGTCAGTATTCTTTATCAAAAATATTCATAATTATTTGCAATTCAATTCAATACAAATTCGGAATGTCATGCAGGGTCGCTACCATAGTGTCAATCCATAACCCCGTATTTTCCCTTCGACTCAATTCAAAACGTCCTTTGCCTTTTTAGAAAAACAAAGCTTTATTATGATTAGACTGACAATTTTATCGGGTAAGACGGCATATTTCATTAACAAGCAACCGACGTTTCATCCCGACAAACAGACTTCGCTCGAAATGTCAGTTACTTGTTAATGTTCTTTAGCAATCGACAACTCTTTAACTGTTTCTGTTTGAGAAAAAAAGTGTCAACGCAGCACTTCGTTTACATGAAAGCCCTTAGCCTGCACGTGCATTCAACTGGGCAATTTACCTATTGAATATTAACTCCTTTCCTGCCATGGATTACTTTTATTTTACTCTGTCTAACGCCAAACGATTTTACTCGGCAACTTGAGAGATGTGGCACGGAAGGAGTAAATGAATTTTTGAAATACTGCGCCTGATTGCTCAAAGAACGATTACCACTAATCCTGGCTTAAACTTTAATCAACTCTTTTGTTAGGCATGTTCTGTTTACTAAATTTAATTGAAATTTTATGGAGAAAAAAACTCTTTTTTGTAACTGTTAGATATATGAGCAGAAAACTTTAAACTTTCCTTTCCTACGCTAGCAGTATTCCATGCACAAAGTTTGCACTAATCCTAGATTAAGCTAAACGTCGTTTGAACCACTGGGCCCTGGTTCGCACTGATGGTAAATGTAACCTGCATGTGCTCACCATTGAAGTTCGTGTACTTCAACGCTAAGAGCATATTATTGGAAGTCAAACCTCACGGGCTCGATCCCCGTCAGGGCGCTTTTCTGCAGCAGAAAAAGGCAGCTTGAGAGCTATAGACTTGGACCAAGTCAAATTGTTAAGAAAAGAAGCGATCGAGGGTAGTCATGAAGAGAGACGGACTTAGTTGACTTGCAACATTTCGAATCTAATTTGCAACTTTTGTGTGAAAGATGATTGGCACTTCTATAGACGAGGCTGTGTCCTTGACTCTTTAAGCTTTACTTAAACACTGAACAGTAAACCTGTTCATGTGGGACACCTTGGTAAATATCAAAACAACTAGAGGACGTTCGTCAAGCTCGTTTACTCAGAAAAACGATTTCTGAGCCCTAGGCGGGAATCGAGCCCGTAACCTTCTGATGACCGGTGAGACGCTCTAACCATTGAGCCACTACGACTCAGATGGCGAGCTAGGCTGTAGGTTCATCATATGTACTGCCTAAGCGGAAGTTACGATATGATAATAATGATGGAATACTTAAACACTGAACAGTAAGCCTGCTTATGTGGGAGCTTGGTAAATATCAGAACAACTAGAGGACGTTCGTCAAGTTCGTTCACTCAGAAAAACGATTTCTACTCTTTAAACTTTGCTGCAAACTACATTAGTATTAACATACAACGGATATTTCGTTAAAAAAAGAAATAGATCCGCCTTGGCAAATTCGTTCAAGCATACACAGGATACGCCTCTCACCCAAAAACAGGTCAGTAAATTTTTGGCGCGCTGCTGGTGAACCAAATCCGTCTCTCCCCTAACTCTTTTCCAGCCTCACGCTCGTTCTAACTAGTACTTCAACCATCTGGAGAGATGGACTTGATCCAATTTTACTTGAGAACAAACGCACTAAAAACATAATCGAAATGTCTAGATTGGTAGTTCATGTTGATATTTTTTTGCAGTTAATGATGCAGATCTCAAAAAACTTAGTTTAGAGCCAAGACTCGAACAGGAAGTTGATGAAAATGGAGAACATCTTCATAGTTCTCTCACGACCTGTATTTCAAGAGTCGAACCGAAAAGAGTTAAGAAAATTCAAACTTTCATTAAAAAACCTAAATCCGACCAGGTTTTTGTTGTACTCAGACCAGCTTCTGTAACGTTTAGTGAGAATTTACGTAGATAATCCGGTTGCTTTTAAAACTATCAAATTCTTTAAACACGAAACGTTTCTTAGAAAATTCGCTAACCTCTCCGGCAACGTTTTCATACAATGGAATATTTCGTTTAAAATAAAAGTATTGAATAATTTGTAGTCCTAAGAGTACTTTCAACGCCGTCATAGTTCTACACAGTACGTCATTCGGAGCATTTCCACGGTTTCATGGCTACGTTCGCTTGCAGTACGTAGGATGTTTTCGGTCATTTAAATGTTAACAAACTGACCTGAGCCGCTTTGAACAGTTTTGGAGGTGTAAAAACAGCATTTATTATCTACTAGAACACAAATGACATGTTATTCTATTGAAATATTTAAAATGAATGTACATTGTTAAATGCCGTCGCCGTCCTAGCTTGCTTAGATACCCTTAATTTTAACTCCTTCACTGCGACGGGTGACTTTTATTATTTTACTCTGGCTAACACCAGACAATTTCACTTGGTCAAAGGAGAAATCTGGAAGTGAAGGAGTTAACTTTTCGGTGACAGTGGGTTTTCCTTTGACGAGTAAAATCGTCTAGCGTTAGAGTAAAATACTAAATAGTTTATTATTTATTATTTTACTCTGGCTAAGCCAGACGATTTTGCTTGTCCAGGGTAAGTTCTTGGAAACCCGCCTCCAAAAGGGCTAACTTAAGCATGCTAGTAGAGCTGTACAATAGTTAAAACTACTGTTAATTAATGGATCGTGTTCAAAAGACATTTTTAAAATGTTGTTCTTATGTGAATGAATGTACAACAGTATGACTACAAAGCAGAAATTTACAAAACGCTGCTTAATGTTTTAGGCTTTTAGCTCGCAATTTGCGCCAAGGAAAGTATTAGCTAAAGAGCATCAGTAGCGATAATAGTGGTGATATGATAACAATTATAAAAAAAATAATGATAATGATAATTATCCAATTCATTAATAACTCATGTACGAAAAACAAAAGAAAATGAATATCTGACCAATATTGTAAATACGGATACAACATCGTTTTAATTTGCAGGCACCTTTTCCTTCGAATTTTTTGGCTCCGATGCTTCGTATCCATAAAATAGTTCGTAAATATACAGATTGACATATATTCATTCGATAAGTAATTTACAATATTCGCGTCCGAACTGTATGGCGATTTACTGTGGTTCGCCTTCGGCTCGCCTTGTAAATTTCAACACAGTTCTGCCGCTCATTTTGTAAATTATAGTAATAATGATAACAATGATCATAATGATAATAATTATAAAAATGAACGTAATAATAATTGTGGTAATTAATTTATTTATTAATGATTTTAGTATCTAATATTATTATATCTTTCCATGTTGTATTTTTCGTTGAGTATTTAAGCCGTTATGTTTATGATTAATTATTGTTATATTTACTATTATTATTCTTACCATTCAGTTTATTATTATTATAATACCATGATCGCCTCGTTTTCTATTGTTCTCATAGGGAATTTAAATCCCGTATTATCCTCATTACGCAT
>JBAHVQ010166590.1:2348-19990 GCA_036872915.1 Nanipora kamurai | reverse complement strand
CAAGACTACACTAACCTGGACGATCAACTTCCACAAACATGTCATGATTCTCCCAGGTTCAAACCATTTACTTTATTGTTATGCATTCTCGTCCCCTAATCCCGTCACTCTTCTTTGTGCCAGCTACACGAAAAGTTTCAGTGTTCTGGAAACACGGACACTTGGCATTGGGCTCTCGCTAGGCACATGGTGCCCTATAACTTGATCTTTTGCTCGTTTGAATATGAACAAAAATGTTCAAGATATTCGTTAGTAAACTGTAATGTTAACTAAAAATTTCACCTGTCATGTTTTCTTCCTCTTACGTCTGCCTGTATACAATGGCCAATCACATCTATTTCCCGTGTCTATGTCACATGGATCCAGTGCCCCAAAACTTTTCGTGCGGACGGCGCTGAAAGTGGGATCTGGGGACGAGAATGGGTTGTCATGACGATGTATCCCGTGAGAACATGAAAGTGAACGAGTAACTGGAATGCGAAGCAGAAATCTTGCTACGAATACGGTCATTATTCCACACATTAGAATGAAAATCGCGTGATGACAAATCACACATGTATATTTAACAGCATGTTAAGATCTTCCTGTGCTTGAAGCAATTGTAAGCAGGCCCCTGATTGGTGCACATCAGTTCCGGTGAGCCGTGTCAGATATCTATGGTGCTTAACATTCAAAATAATGCCTTAAAAAGCATCGAGCCAGTACTTGGTAGACCAGTTCGAAGCCAGCTTGGATGACACAAGAAACACAGATCAATTGAATTAGAGTAATACATAAGCTGCATCCACAATGACTGGTAGGTACTCTTGTACTAATGCATTAAGTCAATCTAATTCTTCGTTTTGAAGGAAATAGAAATTCGCCACCGAATAACAGACCACCACGTTCGGCTTGCACGAAGCAACATTTTGATTGAGATCTTCATACAAAAATTTCTGCATACCACGTGGTATTGTCGAAGTAGTTTGAAAGTTAAGCCAGGTTGATTGTATCTTCTCAGCTGGTTTTAAATAAGTCGAAATGCAAGACGCAATGGTCATCAAGTCAGAAAGACCAGAAATAATATAAGCAACGATGTTATGGTTGATTTGTTTCTCAGTAAGTGCTGAAATTCCATTTTATGCCTGCTTTTTCTCGGACAAGAAGCCTTACAGCCTTAGCTCTAACTTGCAAACTCGCTCACAACTATTGATGAAAAGGTTTCTGAAATCCAGAATCGCCCCTGCTTGTTTCCAGATCATAGTTCTTTCGGTGGGTCTCATGGTGACCTTCTCCTTTAACGTCGAAGTTCAGAGTTTCAGAATCATCCCCAGGGGCAACACTAAGATAGGATTTCATGGTAAACGAACACAATTTTATTTCATTAACTGCAATATCAGGTGACCGAAGCAGAAATTGAAGTTCAAGATCCTTGGTCTATGCGAGTATCACCTCATTTTACATTTATCCCTCCTGTCTGTGAACGCTAACCCTTCCTTAAACATCTTCTGCGGCCCTTAATAGTCTGAGATTAAATGGTTTAATTATAAACAACGAAATTAACCTAGAGAATGTGACGCAAACTGGGATATTCAATGTCACTAAATGGTTATTTGTGTCAACAAGTTAATGCTTTACATTGTGTTCGGGTAGGGTTGGGCTGTCTGGCTTTGTAATGACTAAGGTTGTTAAAAGATCGGTTACTTGATTCCAACTACAATCGTAATTCTCTTGCGACAGCGGCGCGAGATGGAAACGAGACGTCGCATTTTGTACGCCGAGAACATAGACACTTTACACATGTTTCCCTTGCTGAAAAGCGTCTGTAGACTGAGAAACTGCCATAGATTATTACATCTGTTGGACGTTGGAATTTTATGGTTGTCCGCCAGGAGTTAGTTGTTCAAAGTCCAGATAGCTTAACCGACCCCAGATGGGCCGTTTGGAACACTGCTAAAGCCAATTGCAAATGCTGAGTTGTCCTGAACGCAGTTCGAACTACCATCTTCAAGCATCCGTATCATGCTCTTAGAATCGACACATTATGCGCACATTCCCACCGGCAAGCATGTAGTACAAAATTATGGTGCTGCAGAGGCTGTATTGAATTACAATGTCAATGGATTAAAACAGCATATTGCTATCAGTTTACTCTATAGGTCAACTGGTAGAGCAAATCGAGTGTCGGATACTCGAAGATGTGAGTTCTAAGTCTATTCAAGTCAATATAAACTCCACCTTTTGATTAACTTTTGAAGTGTAGATTAATCACTAAATTTTCTCATCGTGTTATGCTAAGAATGATTCTGAAAAGAACAAAACTCGTTTGGAAGTTTAATACTGCAAGCCTCTTTTTAAGCTCGATCTAGCGTTTTGAAAGTCGACAATCCTTAAGGGATTGTACCCCCTGTAAAAGCATTTTAAGGCTGTGGAATGCAATTGAACTCGCTCAGGAGGCATCCTCATTCATCGCTCTTTCCATCCATTGCATCTTGAGTCACTATCGTCAAGATAGAGGTTGTTCCAGTCTATATTTTAATATGACCACCAATTTAATTATAGCGATTTATTGATGACAAGTTTTTAACCACCTCATGAATGTCCAGAGTTGAACAAGTGAAGTTCAATTGACAGAAAACCGAAAGGTTTGGAACATTTTTCCCACGAATTTCGTGAGACCTAGCCCTTTTGTATCGTTATGAATTCACTGTGGTAAATACTTCTTTTCTGATTCTGAATCCTTGGGCTTCTCTGTTACAGTATAACCACACAGCAAATCATATCAGTAACGTTAATGGAACGTCTCCTTGTGCTCTTTGTAATGAAATATTTGAGGATTCGCTTCGTTCGTGCGATGAAAGATTCATGTCAGACAAGCTTGGTTGAGGATTTAGGGTAATGCGCATTTGATCCTTGAAAGGAGGAAATTTAATCCGCTTTGCATCTTCAAGTCTTTATTATACAATTTTAATTAAAATTGAATTGAAAGGGACTATCTGGCAGAACTTCATCCAAGTAACCAGAGTTAAAATGTGAGTCCTAATCCATGAAGAAATTCCTTAAAAATTATCTTGTGACAGCATGAAAAATATTTCACTAGTGTTAGCAGGGATGACATTATAACAGTCTTTTAGGATAAATTCAAATTTGGTTAAATGTGAATTTATCGTTTCATATTACCCTGAGGATGATTCTGCAACAGTCTTTTAGATTGTCAAGATGCTGAAGAGAACTGCGAAAATGTTTCTGTACGGGAAAATTTTTAGTCATAGTGGTGTTATTTATATCAGTGAAATATTTGAGGATTCGCTTCGCAGCTGGATTCATGTTTGTGAAGTACTGCCAAAGGTCTAGGCTATTTCTTATTTAAAGATTTGTCACCTGACTCAAGATGGCTTGCACATTCTTCTTCCTTTCTAGTGCTAAATAGAGGTGTGATTGCTATGATTTTTGGGATTCCAAAAGCTTTGCAATAACTTTTTTTGATTTCAGGGTGATTTTCTTGTGTCTACGATCGTAATCATGTCATGGTTCGATCCCTAAACGAGGGTTATCTCGTTTTTTGGGTGTATATCGTCAGGGCGAACTCATTTAGGGTTTCCAGTGAACCGTGCTCTACAAACTCTGGTACATTGGTTGACCAGTATCCTCTCACATCAATTTGGCTGAAGTCATATTTTCAACAACTTCGGGGTTTTTTAGCGGCAAGCGATAAAAACGAATATCCGAACCGGGTTTGTAACGATTTCTACAGAATGGAACAGCGCAACTGATTACCATGTCGACTTGGGCGGTTTAAAAAGTCAATGTATTTGCATTATTAATATTGAAGTCGAAGTCGAACTCATTCAACACTGCGGTAAAGAAATGTTTTTATTTTGCCCTCCAAACTGATTTAACCAATCACAGAGGGGCATGACGTAGTTGTCACGTGTGGGTGTTAAATGTTCATTCACGTGAATTTCTTTCTAGGACACTCTCGCGTCCCTACGGATATAAACCGATCAATTAATCGGCTTTATATACGTATAAGAAATCCTTGCCAAAAGCAAGATTTTAATTACCGCAACTTCCCGCGCGAACGTGCGTGGTTCTCGCGGGGTTTTCGATGGGAATAATGCTCCTATCAAAATCTCACGGGAACTCCGCGCATTCGCTCAGGAAAGTGCGGTAAAATCTCGCTGTTTGTGGGATTCGCGATATGAGTTTTTAAAGAGGGTAAAGGCCGCTTTCCCCTTCAACAGCACCGTACCGAAACGTGGCGTATTCCTTTGTCTAGTAAGCTCTCGGGCAGAACTAATGATTTTAAGACAAGGAATACCCTACGTCTCGGTGTGGCACGGTTGAAGTGGAAAACTGCTTTAACACTAGACAACAGGGAGCTCACAGAAGCTGCGATGGCGACGGTAATAAACAAAGCTTAAGTGCAAATCACATGGAAATCCTGCATCGTTATCATTATATTCAACTCAATACATTCGCTTTTCTATCACTCTGACATTTTCAAGTGATTGCAGTTTGTATATTAACATTATTCGATGAAAAATGCAAAAGGTTTTCTTCTCCATAAGTGATCACGTCACGTGACGTCACGTCATCGTGCTGAAGTCATCATGTGAACCTGGAAAAGCTCTCAGCCACGTCGTGTTTACAACCAGGACGGCGTCGAGGATGCTCTTGGTGCTAACAATTATTCATTCTCTTTGTAAAGTAAATGGTTTGAACCTGAGAATCGTGACATGTTTGTGGAAGTTGATCGTCCAGGTTATTGTAGTCTTGAGAAAGACTGCTGGTGGAAGTGACTGACGTTTCGACAGCCTTAGCGGCAGTCATCTTCAGAGTCAAGAAGCGTAAATGTCAGATTTGCCTATATCAGTCACTTCCACCAACAATGACATAAAAATTAGAGTGCTGCGTCGGTAGTATTGAAGAGCTTGTAGATAGTCAAAAGGTTTTGGAAACTGCCGGAACTTAAGAATGCTTAAACTGACGTTTCGAGCGAACGCCCTTCGTCTGAGTAAAACGGAAAACCAACTTTTTCCGTTTCACTCCGACGAAGGGCGTTCGCTCGAAACGTCAGTTTAAGCATTCTTAAGTTCCGGCAGTTTCCCAAACCTTTTGACTATCTACTTCCACCAACAGCCTTTCTCAAGACTACACTAACCTGCACGATCAACTTCCACAAACATTCTCTTTGTCTTGTAAGAAAATTTCTGTTCTGTGAACGCGTCGTCCTCGAGTTTTCCGTCGTAAACTCTCCAGTATATGTTACTCCCGTTGATCCTGATACTATAAAAGGCAAACTGCACTGTTGTTTTTGCAGACATAAAGAGCGAAATTCAAGCCCAGATGGATAAAATGGCGGAGATGATGAAAGCCAAGAATTATGATGACATCGTCAACTTCTACACAGATGACTGCAAAATTTTGCCAGCGGGTGCCGAAATGATTGTCGGGAAGGAAGGTAAAAATAGATCATAGATTAACCCCCCTCAAGGAACGCTAACTACGTTGTTGTTATAACGTTCTTTTGCATGATGTAAACGAAGCCCGATTTATTTTGCTTTAACATCAGGATCAGTGAGACACTCTAACCATTAAGCTACATGGACTGAAATGGTGAGTGAAAGTTACATAAGTGTACAACCTGTAACCTTCTGATGACCAGTGAAACACTCTAACCATTGAGCTAAATGGACTGAGATGGTAAGTGAAGGTTACATATGTGTACAACCTGTAACCTTCTGATGACCAGTGAGACAAGAAAAAGTTCCTGTCTGGCAATCCGAATGATTCCTGCAGATCTGAAGTTTGCACAGCTATAATATCTGTAGAGGAGTTCATCCCTAGCAGTGAGTCATGAGTAATCAAGATAAATAACAAAGGAAAACATAATCCGTAACCATCACTCATCTGGTACTCCTTTTGAATTTTGTCCTGATTACCATGTTCCTCTTCTGAGGCCAAACTCCTCTAGTAAGACAATCTTTCCAAACATCAAGGAAGTTTTCCTGGTCACACATCCGGGATCCCTAGCCTTAATCTTCTCAGATTCCGCTCTGGTATTATACGATGACTTCCGCCCATGCCAGTGGAAGCTAATGAAAGAGATGGCAACATTGGACATGATACTTTGGGCTTAGTAAACGTTCTGTTTTGCTGAAGTCCTGGAAGGTGGGGTTTCAAAATAAACTTTGGTAAGAAAGCTTTTGCCCACGTAATTCAAACTAATATGTTTAACATTCTTCAGCTGTTATTAGAGCTGATTCAAGTTTGCAAAGCATTGTGGGTAAACGTACAGCCACCGTCTTTTTTGTTAAATTTATATGAGAAAATAAGGAAGGTTTACCTCCTAAATTCAAAACAACATATGTTACATTCTTCAGCTGTTATTGAAGCTAATTCAGGTTTGCAAAGGATTGTTGGTAGATGTACAACAGCCATCTTTTTACTAAATTCGGTAAGAATCATTCTTCAGCAGTTAATGGAGTTCAATTAAGTTTGCAAAGCTTTGTGGCTTATTGTACAGCAGCCATTTTTTTCGGTACTTTATCTTTGCCTTCGATCTTCTCGTATAAATGTACGTTTGATCTGTAGGATTCTGATTGGGTCTATTTCTCGATTAACAGAACTTTGAGATTGCTATTGTTTTTTCAGGTTTGAAAGCTTTTATGGCTGTTATGTCTCAGTTGGCTGACAAAGTGGGTAAAATGGACTCAAAACTTCTGGAGGCTTATTCCATGGGCGATGTAGCAACATCGGTTGCCACTGGCACCATCTGTGGAAACGATGGGAATGTAATGGACAAAACAAAGTAAGATGGTATTCACTAAAAGCTAGAGGGCAAGTCCCGAGAGTTTCGAAAGGGCCGAAGGGGTTTTATTGAGTTAACGGGTTCTTGATACATCTTCCCAGGCTATAGCGACATTATGTCTTCCAAGAAAGGACGCTCCTTCATTGTTAATTACCGCAACTTATGTTCGACATGAATGTTGTACACAGTAGATGGTTTGCAGTCAATCTCTCGCGATTCAGGAGACAAAACAACGGCGGCCATGTTGGTGCCACATACAATGGCAGTTAATGAGATTCTTTCGTTAAAGTTCCATCAACATGGTCGCCATGATGTCACATGCAAACCATCAATATCGTGCATTTGGGAACTTGGTATTAGTGTAAATAGTTAGTGGACAGTACTCTAATCATTGACTCACCCAGAATTCTCATAAGTGGAGGGCTTGAATTAGCAGCGTGAGAGGTCCTCTAGGAATCTTGTAGCTTTGTTTTTTTATCTATTTCAGATCACGTTAGATTCCTAGAGGATTGCTCTTGCGAAATTTAATGATATTCACATGCGTATCAAAACATAATTATTAGAATGATAACAAAATTAGAACATTACGTGGTCTGAAATGGGAAATTTACTTACGAAGCTAAAGAGGCCAATTGGGGTAAGTAAGGGTTAATCAATGGTCTTGAGTGTGAAAAAGAATTTGATATCGCGAGTGAAACTTAATGGCCACAAAGAGCCGTAGGCTCTGAGTGGAACTTCAAGCTTCCCGAGTGATGTTAAATTTAACATCGCGAGTGAACATTGATTAACCATCTTATCTCACCACTCACCCACAATTACATCAATTTTTCTTCTTTACCATAAAGAAACTTTGGTTGTTAGATACAAAGACATATGCTCATTAGCATGTGATAAGTAGTTATCACACTGTTTTCAAAAGAAAGCAGTGTGATAACTAGTTATTACACTATTCTGTAAAGTTATCACACTCCTGAATACTGACGAGTTGAATAAAGGATTTAACGTTTGTGTTGAAACAATGAATTGTGAGTGTGTGATGAGATAACTTCCGATCAAGGCCTGAACCATATTTTAGCTTGGTGTAAACGGGAGATACTGCAAAGATCGAATACTCCAGGGGTTACATAACACATGGACATCAAAGAGCAATAATTGACAAACGTACCCATATTTCTTGACAGGAGCATTACAATTTGGAAAAAAGTAAGTGGAAGTTGGCATATTTACTGCAGCTGCTGGAACCACGACAAACCCAAGTCACCTCAGTAGTCCCTGACTACTTATTGGTCGTTTTTGTCCACCGTGTCGGAGATGACTTAGCACTATTCAAATTTGTACTCTTATTCAAATTGAAGATAAAATAAAAACATGTTTATTGTGTTGTTCAGTACGACCTCTATCACTTTATTTTAACTTCCAATTTTATTCTTAACCTTTACTGGAAGTATTAACTGTTTTTAAATTGCTATCTCAAATTTATTAATAATTCATGAGGAAAACACAAAGGAAATCATTACCGAGATGGGGTTTGGATATCTGAGGAAGAAGTTACATATATTAAGCCAATTTCACCTCGACTTTTTCTTTAAATACTGATTCTTTTGAGATCCAATATCATACACTCGAAAGTCGTGTTTCATGAGATATCCAAACACCTCGACGTTTCTAAAAACCTCGGCTATTGCCTCGGTTTTCAACAAACTTCTCGGTGTTTGGATATCCTGATGAAACACTCCTTCATGTGTATGATATATTACATAATGGCTCGAGTATGTAAAAGTCAGAAGCTTAGCAGAAAATTGAAGTGTTTTTTCAAATTAGCCTATATCAATGTAAATTTGACCCAACATTCGCTTCCATAACGAATCAAATATATGCAGGATTAAATTTCAAAAGTTCGAAAGACTGAAGTGAAAATAAATCTTTTTCGAGTACACAAGTCATCCTACAATTTAACAGCAATAGATATATATCGTATGTTTTACTCTCAAATCGAAAAGTTTAACCATGAAGCAAAATGCTTGTCCATTTAAGGACGGTCGTCTCTGGTAATTGGAAGATCCTGCATCATTTTCCTCTAAAAAATGTGACTCTACATTGAATAAAATATTCTACTTTATGCATCTCAAAGTTCTTCATGGTTTTCACTTTCTATATTCACACACCTTAACATCCACATGAATAAACAAGTTAGCTTCCTTACATCTAAACTTTCCCGTTTGGGAAAAACAACCTTTGATGGCAAGTAAAAGTTTACATTAATGATGACTTGTAGTCTTAAAGTGTATATGAAGTGAAAATTAAGGTTTTCTTATAGGAAAGAACTCTTGAAGTTATAACTCAACATCTTTTACACTTTTTACATATCTGACTTCGTTCTTGAGATATTAAGATATATTTGATATGTAAATAACACTTTGCATACGTCACCGTGCATAATGAGTTGTAAAATTAGCAATGTTGTTGAAGTTATTCAACAATGTCACATGAATCTATGAATGTGAGTGAACTTGCCTCATAACACTAAACAGACAAAGTTTCTAGTGATTTAATAGAATAATTTCAAAGATATGCGTGATTTTTTTATAACTCATTATACACTGTGACGTATGCAAGGCGTAATTTACATATCAAATAAATCTTGATATCACAAGAACGAAGTGAGATATGGAAAAAGTGTAAAAGATGTTGCGCTTTCATTTTAAGAGTTCCTTCATATGAGAAGAACTTAATTTTCACTTCATATACACTTTAAACATTTTTCATCTTATCATAGTCTTCAAAACTTTTAGCAATTTTTTTTTACGTTAGTAATCTTTTAACGAAAAGTCTTTGGGGTCTCAAACAGCGTTGTGATTGGTTGATAGTATAAGTAACTGACGTAAGTAAGAGGAGGAAATATTACTATTAATATTCTTCGTTTAACATTACACTTAACTCGACATCTCGTCACTTAAATATTTTCATTAATGTCCAAATACGCAAAGGACTGAGGTATGTGGACACCTTGTACCTAGCAAAAGTGGCAGGGTCTTAAAATTTTGGACTTACGGTATCTGTGTCTCCGGGGTTCCAAAACTTTTTGTACAGGTGGCGCTAAGAAAAGGGAAGAAGGGGTCAGGGAGCGAGAATGGGCATTTCCCTGACCCTTTTGGCTTTATACTTAATTAATTAATTAATTAATTAATTAATTATCAAGGCCTACGTAGAACTGCTCTTTTATATCAGTGTATGAGAATTAAACTACATAATAATTGATATTTTAACTCCTTCTTGTCCATATAGGTTCTCAGTGACCTATGGAGACCTTTGTATTTAACTTTGGCTAACTCCAGACGATTTTACTCGTCCAAGGAAAAGTCGTCGGACAGGAAAGAGGGAACCGGGCAACCGGGCCTATGACTTTAAAAAGAAAAACGCAAGAAGGAGAGTGTCTGAAGAAACATTTCGAGCAAAACAGCTCTGATGTTTTTTGTGAGGTTATGGAAGGGAGTCTAAACGTCTCTAATAAATCGCATGTGTAATAGCCTGCAGTGCGCAAGCTTGTGTGGGGTTACACTTCGGTACCGCAGACTGAACATCTAACAACAGCTCTATTTCTTCCCGTACTTAAAACAATTGTAAACTGGTCCCTCATTGGTGTATTCCACTTCCGGTGAGCTGTGTCAGGTGTCAGCGGTACTTAACGTTGGATTCACTTAAAGCACTGACCTGTTTAAATCTTGTTTAGGTGTTACAAAAAAGCCCACAGATCAGCTATTGAGGTAGAGTGATACAGAAGCGACATTCACAATGACTGGTAGGTACTCGTCTATTCCTGATTCCTCTTTGTTTCAAAGGAAATATTCAGTGGTAATAGATTACAAATTTTGCTGTATGCAAAGGCAATATTTTGGTTGTGATTTTCATACAAAGATTCCTACGAATCACTAGGCGTTTGAAGTGCTTTGAAAGCTTGGCCAGTTTGGTTGCATTTTCGCAGTCAGGTTTACGTAAATCGAAAGAGACGATGCGATGGTCTTCGGAACTAGAGAAAGACCTTAAATGATAAAGAGAATTCCATGACGGAATGGTGAATAATCTCAGGGTTGGTTTGTTTCCGACAGTAAGGGGTAAGGACCGGTGATTATGGAAGGTTATGATACTTGGATCGGAAGTTCCATACCATGCTGGCTTTTACTTCGACAAGAAGCTATACAAAATTAATGGTAATTTGTAAGCCCGTATACAACTATGCCGAAGCAGCTTTCTGAAATGCGGAATCTACCCTGCTAGTTTACTTGAGCGATCCTACCTCTATCGGTCCAATGATGCGCCTCCCATTTTCATACTAATCGTCCAAAATCAGAGTTTCAAAATCATTCCCAGGGACACACAAACGGTAGATTTCATGGTGAATGAATACATTTGTCTACAGTGAAGTGAGATATCAGATAACCAAAGGGGAACTTGAAGTTCAAATTCTGTGGTCTATACATGTGTTAAATTGAAATTTTCCCTAAATCCCTTGTTTGATCGTGTCTGCGACCACCAACTTGTACTTTAACACCTACTGTGACATTTATAGTCTCAGATTATAAAAGTTTAATTATAAACAACGAAGCTAGCCAGAGAATGTGACACAAATCGGGTTGTTTACTACAAAGGCTGATTGTGTCAACACGTTAATGTTTGCTTGAAACGGGTTGGGCTGTCCAGCTTTGTAACGAATAAGGCTTCGCATAAACTAGCGGTTAATTCATTCGAGTTGCGATCATTATGTCAGCAAGAGCTAAGAGACGTCCAACAGAGATGCCGTACTTTGTCAGCCGAGTTACTGCTCCCTTTGGCCATATTTCCTCGCAGGGAACATGGAGGAATAACAAAGGAATTTCCATAAATTATTCGATTCGTTGAACGTCGGAACTGAGTTTGTCCTCCAGATCGTTTTGTGTTTTGACGTTAAATGCTTGTCCCTGTTTGGTTCTGGCAGTCACGCACAGCGACGTAATTACCCTAATAACAAATCCTTTTTTCAGTAAATTTGCAGTCCTCAGTTCCGCTCGATCTAGGGTTTTCAAAGAGGGCTTCTATATCCTGTTGAGCAATTTTAAGACCGCGGATTACCGTTGTAAGAGTATCTTTGTGTGGCAGCCGTACTGATAGCATCGTGTGAGTTGTACAATTGTAAAGATCTCAGTTGTTGTAGTCGAAATTTTAATGCAACAAACGATTTTTTGCGACCTATTGACAATAAGGTTTAAATCACCTTAAAAAAAAGACAAGAGATTAACAAGTGAAGCTCTCAACAGCGTTGACAGAAAACAGAGAAGGCTCGTAACACATTTATCAGTCAACATCGTGAGAACAGCACCAGCATAAATGTTCAAGTTGTGACAAACCGGCAACAGACTTGTGGCAGGTTTGTCTTAGCAAAACTATCATACCCTCTGGCTTGCTTACAAGCGGAACGGATTGTTTTAACTTATTAATATAACAAGGTTGAATGCCACATTTGATTTGTACAAGTTACTGTGCCAGATTTGGTATTGTTTGTATGGCCCCTAGTCACAAGAAACAACTGGGCTGATAGCGAAAACTTTTAGCAGCCTGACGTTATTGCAATTAACTTGGTCACCAACCACTTGCTACAAACTTGTTGTGAAAAAAATGTTTGCAGAAAAGCTGAGATTTTTGCGTGTGTACTTCCCTAGTATTGTTATGAATTGAATGCGGAAAATACTTTCTTTGAAATTCTGAATCTTTGGACTTTCCTGTTACAGTATAAACACAGTGACACTGTAAATCATATCAGTGACGCAAATGAAACACCTTCTTGTGGTCTTTGTAACGAAATATTCGAGGATTCGCTTCGCTTGTTCGATGGAGGGTTCGTGTTAGACAAGCATGGTTGAGGATTTTGGAATAATGCGCATTTGATCCTTGAGAGGAGAACATAAAATCCGCTTTGCGTTTCCCAGTCTCTATTGTACAATTTTAATTAAAATTCAAGTTCGAGCTAAAATGTGAGTCCTGATTCACGAAAAAATTCCTCAAAAATTTATCTTGTGATAACATGAAAAAAATATTTCATGTGGGTTAGCAGGGATGACATAACTTGGATAAGTTCTTCCTTGCAAATTAACAGTTGTTTAGATTGTAAAGATGTTGAAGAAAACTGCGAAAACGTTTCTGTACGGGGAAATTGTGAATTGAGGTCACACATCCAATGAGTTATGTCTGTCAATTTTTTAGTCATAGAGCCAAGAATGTTATAAAAAGAACTCATCGAAAACATAGCTGTCAACTCTCCCCATTTCATCGGGAAGGGCGCCTCTCGATCAGTAGTTTAGATGAATGAATTTTTCGATCGATAACTTAACATAAACATTGGCGATGATCGTCTTTGACATACTTCAATATCGCGTTGATGATAGAGAAGATTTGCCTCAGTTGTAACCCTTTGGCTCCTTTTCTGATTAAAGTTCGTCCTTGGTGACAGGTGGAGGAGTGTTGTCCAGTTTGACTTAACCAAACATTGCCGGTTTTCTCCGGGTACTCCGGTTTCCTCCTGTAGTAACCCATGGACCCATGAGGGATGGCCTTCACTGGACCTCTAGAGATAACAGTGTAGTTTAGCTGATAGGGTTATCCAGTATAAGTAAAGGAACTTCAGTTTAGTTTACTTCTATCTAAAGATGGCTCCCTCATCAAAGGAACTTTAATACAATTGCGATTAATTATATATTAGAGCCGACAACTTCAAAAAGTAAAAGAGAAAACATATTCCGAAACACAATGTCATCTTGTAAACTCAAGATTCGAGACGAAACAAAAGTGAAATGGTAATATTTCGATTTATTACAAAGACATCGTCAGACCAAGCAAAACCATCACTTGGTCTGATGACGATTTTGTGACAAAATCGAAATATTACCATTTCACTTTTGTTTCATCTTATATAGCTCGAATCTTGTGTTTTTGGAATATGTGTCCACTTTTACAGAGGTGTAACACGGGCGGATACAGGACTTCTTCGATGGGGTGAATATAAGCCACCTTCTCCAGTTATATAGAAGTGGGGTATTTGTTGACAAGCCTGGCTTATCAATAAGCTTTGCACTATTACAATCTATGCATATTACACACTAAAACTATTGATAACATATTGTGATTATGATAGAGTTTTTGTGAAGCAAAGCTCTTCATATAAAACTTAAAAAAAAAGTGAAACAGGATTAGGATTGATCACAGTGAAACAGTTCATATAATACTCTGTAAATAAACGATGGAAAAATGCTTCTCAAATGCATTAGTAATTCGTTGGTAAAACACAAAGGAAATCACTACCGAGACGACGTTTGCATATCTGAGGAAGAAATTACATAAATTAAGCCAAATTTCACTTCGATTTTCTCTTCAGATACTGATTCTTTTGAGATGCAATGCCATACACTTGAAAGTCGTGTTTCATTAGATATTCAAACACCGAGAAGTTTGTAAAAAATCCTTGGCTATCGCCTAGGTTTTCAACAAACTTCTCGGTGTTTGGATACCCTGATGAAACACTCCTTCTGAAACGATAAATTCATATTTAAATGTGAATTTATCGTTTCATATTACCCTGAGGATGATTCTGAAATAGAATTGAAACACTCCTTCTGATATGCGATATATTACATGTCTTATGTAACAGTATACTTCTTCCTATGAGATCTTTTGCCGACTGCACAATTCACACTGGCCAACGGGAGTCAATAGTAAAGTGATCCAAAAGTAACCCAGAGTAACCCTGTCGAGGCACATAGCCGCGTCGGTTAGGATTGGGAAAGGAAAAAGAGGTGACTAATAACCCAAGTCACCGTCCCTGTATCCGATCCGTGCCTATGTAGAGCCGATATTCCCACCAAACAGTCAAAAAAATTCACATTTGTTCTTCCGCGGGAGGTGCTGTCGTTATAATCTACCCATTCGACAAGATAAGTATTCCTTGATCCCTTGAGTCCTTGATATCTTGGTGGCCTAAGGCTCACTCATCCCCCCTGCGTCATTCATCCCTGTGTGACAGGAAGACCCTGGAACTGCATTTTCACACTCAAAAAAAAAAGAATGGGGATTTTAAATTATAACTTTTGACGCTCAAAAATTTACCTGAACATAAATATTTAATCTATTATAGTTTCAACCGTGTCAGTTGCGTGTCAACGATTACACTCGTTGACTCGGTGGGTTTTATAGCACTCTGTACCCCAAGAAGACAGATTTCTAGGATCACTGGTTGCGGGGATGAACATCTTTCCAGGAAACCCTCTGGTTTAACTTCTTCTGTAAATATCCTGCCTACCCAAACAGCATGGTTATTGCTTCTTTGTTTTTTGCAGACATAAAGAGCGAAATTCAAGCCCAGATTAATAAAATGCACGAGGTAATGACAGCCAAAAAGTATGACGATATGGTCCACTTCTACACAGATGACTGTAAAGTGTTGCCACCTGGAGCCGAAATGATTGTCGGGAAGGAAGGTTAGGGTAGATCATATATTAACTCCCTGGAGCCAGTAGTAGCCTTGATTGCTTATCTGGCGGAAAACTCGTAATAAATGAACAGCATCATTTATGCGTTGGACTGAATTTTAAATTTTATCTACCAAATAGAGCTGGACAGCAGGAATACCTTTATTTAGTGAATAAAATTTGAGTAGTTCTATGCTTGAACAGTGTATATTACTCGCTTCGAATTACCTGCTGAAAAAGCTCTCCGGGATTTGTACAGGCGACCAAAGACATCTCAACTACTTATTAAAGCTTATTTAACTTTAAATCCTTGATGGCAGATTCAGTCGCCAGTGACCGATGCTGACTTTAGTATTTTAGGGCCTGTTTATATGGAGGTGAGTAACCCTGCAAGCCGAGTTACTTGGCGAAGGCGATATCCCGGCTACAATAGGAAATTAATGGTTTTCCCGGTTGACTTTTTATGTGGCACAAGCGGGTAACTCGCCTTGCCGAGATCTCGGCAAAAATTGCTGGGATCTCGCGCAAGCGAGATGAATATTCTGCCATGTAAACACTTTGTCCGGGTAACTCGGCAAGCCGAGATGGAATTTCGTTGGCAGCGCATGAGTGTTTTCTCTTCCCAGCGCATGCGTGTTTTCTCTTCCCAGCGCATGCGTGTTTTCCCTTCCCAGCGCATGCGTGTTTTCTCTTCCCAGGGCATGCGTGTTTTCTCTTCCCAGCGCATGCGTATTTTCTCTTCCCAGCACATGCGTGTTTTCTCTTCCCAGCGCATGCGTGTTTTTCCTTCCCAACACATGAAAATAACACAAAGACAAATGTAAACCATCAGATAACCTTGTCTGAATTTCTGGGGCCCCATTTTTTACTTTTACGCTGTTATAATATCGTTTTTAAAAGATTTGAATGAATTTTATATTTTGGCGCCCTTTAGAGCCAAAATTGAGGAATTCCTGTAACCACAGTGTATAAGAACCAAAGACGGGTAACTCAGTTCCATATAAACAGACCGCTTCTTTGGCTCCCCAAAGAGAGTAACTCGCCTCCATATAAACAGGCCCTCAGTCTGGCTAACGCCAGACGATTTTACTCGTCGAAGGAAAAACTCTGCATCACCATAGAGTTAAAGATTATGTTTTACAAATTTGTGGTTGATCTATAAGGTTCTGAGACTGGTTTTTAGGCAAATGGAATTTTGGGATTGTTCTTGTTTCTTAGGTTTGAAAGGTTTTATGGCCATGATGTCTCAGTTTGCTGACAAAATGGGTAAGGTGGACACAGTCCTTCTAGAAGCTTATTCAATGGGGGATGTCGCGACATCTGTTTCTACGGGCACTGTCTACGGAACTGATGGCAATGTTATGGACAAAACCAAGTAAGTTGACATGAGGACGTAGCCATGGGAGAGCCGTGCAACGATTAACAATTGTAACGATGAGGTCTTAGGAAATTTTTGCTGGTCAAACTGTGGAACGCCATGGATTCAGAAAAAAGTCGAGAAAAAAGTTCGAGTCCTGTCTGGAACTCAGAGTTTTTCTGGGTCCATGGCGTTCCACAGTTTAATCAGCAAAAATTTCCTAAGACTTTAATAGTATCAAACTGCAACTCAAAAATTCCAAATTGTAACGATGTTCACACCCAAAAACGTGGCTTCAACCTGTGTTTTCAAACTTTAATTAGTTTGAAACTCCCATATGAACGAACCAAAGTTGTGTTCAGCATTCAGTAATTGGATCATTATCATATCGTAGCTTCCACTCAGGCAGCACATCTGACGAACCTGCAACTTAGCTCACCATCTCAGTCTCGGTTGCCCAATGGTTAGAGAGTCTGCCGGTCATCAGAAGGTTGTGGGTTCGATTCCTGTCTAGGGCTTAGAAATCGTTTCTCTGAGAAAATGAGCTTGATGAACGTTCTCTGGTCATTTGATATATACGAAGCTCCCACATAAACCTAATTTGTGTTCAGCATTCAGTATTTAATTAGTTTGTCGTGTAAGAGTTCCTTCTGAGCAAACGATAAATGGGTGTGCGTCAAACTTATGTACAAAAATAAACGTAGATTAAACTTGCGCATGCTATATAAGCTTATAAACTCAGAAACGTTTTCTAAGCCCTTAAAAGCAAGCTTCGGTACTATCTGAATCCATATAGCTCAATGGTTAGAGCATCTCACCAGCGATCAAAAGATTACGGGTTTGATTCTCGCCAGGGGCTTAGAAAACTTTTCTGAGTGTGTAAGCTTGAGGAGCATTCGCAATTCCAATCTAGACATACCAAGCAAGCTACCACATGCGGCACAACATCTGCCAATATTGTTTGGAGAAAAACATATTCGAGTTATCAGAAACTTGCGAG
>JBAHVQ010166569.1:0-19991 GCA_036872915.1 Nanipora kamurai | reverse complement strand
TATATATATGTATATATATATATGTATATATATATATGTATATATATATATATATGTATATTATATATTCGTATTATATTCGTATTATATTCGTATTATATATGTATATTATATATGTATTATTTATATTTATATATACACATATTTTTTCCCATTCCTTTTCTATACTGTTCTTGTCCACCACGCTATCATTAACAATTCTACATCTTGCTTCGACGCCCAGCACCTCCATTAATTAGTCGCACCTTTGTGATTTAATTAATCATTCTGACACACATGTGTGACAATTTCTATTAGAAGAATCATGCACTTGTAATGTTTATCGGGTCACATACAAATATCGCTTGTAAATAACTTGTTATCATTTGCACTGAAGATGGCATGAGTTGCCGAAACATGTATTTAATAAAGAAATTTGTCGTTTACTTGAAGCTTGTATTAGCACTTGTGCTTTCACGATCTTACGGAAAAATCTGCTTCTCCAGTAAAAATTCTTTTGCATTATTAACACAACAAAGAAGCGAGAAAGGGTATCACATTCCGTTTTATTCTCAATTTGAAATTTTTATCAATTTTTATCTCAAATTTAAAATTTTCACATTTCAAAAAATTCAGTAGAGCCAATCTTACTTAAACATGCAAGTATATGTGATCTCTACGTATCTCCAATGCCAACTTTCTATTAAATCAATTAAACCTATGCAAGTAACATGCTCCTATGAATAACTTTCCTGTATATGCAACACGCTCGTCTGTGTAACGTTATTAAGTAAATTCGTACGTGTAACACACCTGGATAACTAACTGTGAAAAAGCACTCCCAACATACATAATATATATATATATATATAATATATTATAATACACATAGTAATGCCCAGCAAATTCCACGAAATATCGCCATATCCATTGTACTTCCAAGCAAAAGAAGACCGTAAGAATCAAAAACATATTTAATAACTAATTTTGCTCGTTACACGCAACATCATCAGATTGACAATATATAACATTACAGTGAAATATATAAATAACATAAAGTGTACGATGATCTGTTTTCAAGCGTTCAGGAAGTAGGAAAGAATAACAAACAAAGAGGTGAGAGAAGACTGATGGTTACATATAAGATTAGGTTTGTGGAAACGGAAAGTAATATTATACTGACAATAGTCGTGAAAAATTAAAACAGATCAGAGAGTGGCACAGAATCAATACTCCCGTTTATAACAAGTTTAAAAAAAAAAAATATATATATATATATGGTGCGATAGGATGCTGGTGGGTGAGGGATTTGACTCTCTTGTTACCTGTCAAGGGCATGATCCTCATATGGTCTGAAACACATGTGTGTAACTGTCATACAGCGCCTTACAGCAGTGACGCGTGAATATATATACAACATGCAATTTAAGACCATCGGAAAGCCAAGGCGAACGGAGGGTTGGAAAACAAAGCGCAATGAGATATGGGAAAAGGGAGACGATGACAGTTAAGTGAGCTCTGTACAAATTTGAGGAGCATGGGAGCTAGTATACGGCAAACAGAAATAAATTAAAAACTTGGGAGCAACAGAAGGTTTAGGAAAAGGTGAAAAGAATTTTTCAAGAAATAAACCTATTCATTTGTTAACGAGAGCTGCGGCAAATTCGTTTTTAATGAGAGCTGTTTTAAGTTTCTGCAGCTCGGAATGGGAAATC
This sequence comes from Nanipora kamurai, assembly GCA_036872915.1. Classification (NCBI taxonomy): domain Eukaryota; kingdom Metazoa; phylum Cnidaria; class Anthozoa; order Scleralcyonacea; family Helioporidae; genus Nanipora; species Nanipora kamurai. Next base: position 18,297 of record JBAHVQ010166569.1, on the reverse strand, counting down.
GAGTAATTGGAACAAATATTGAAATAACAAAAAACAAGAAAGAAGATGAGACCTTTTTCGTACAATAAACCCGTGATTGTGGACTTTTGGTAGATAGATGTAGTGAAGTTAGTTCCAGAGCGATTTTGATATCAAGAAATGGTAAAGTGTTATCTCGCTCAATTTCGTGCGTATTTTTAATATTAACATGTACAGGCAGTATCAGCCTGTGATCGAAACAAAAGAAAACAATCATAAACATAACGTCAGTAGAAAATAAGTTTAAATTCCACAGGACAGTTGTTTAGTCAGATAGCTTCATAAAACGAAAGAAAAATATTTGCGAAGAGCAGTCCCTGTGGGGCACCCAGGGCAACATCGTCTACCTGTTGAAAATGGTTGTCTTTAACTGCAAATTCCAAAAGTATCCTAAATTCATCACGCGAAAATCCTTGAAATACGAATTCGGTTACGGAAAAGTAAATCAGTAATACATGTTGTTTCGTTAATGTCCAAACTGGCCATGACGACTTTGCTGGGATTAAATTTAAGACTGTCAAGCTCGTTAATGATACAAAAGGAATCCTTAATAACATAAATACTAGAAGAGATAGGACGAAGTAACGGGAAGACATACTTAGCAAGCTTATAACAACCAGGCTACCACATTTAATTACATAGTTGATTAGCACTAAAATAAATAGGCGACATGTCGAGACTTGCAGACTGGCAGTGCATATGTCTACTAACATTACGAACCAGTACATAAATGTAACCTTCGCTCACCATCTGAATCCGTGTAGCTCAATGGTTAGAGCATATCACCGGGGAACAGTAACCGTAGGTTACGAGTTCGATTTCCGTCAGGGACTCAGAAAGTGTTTCTGAGTAGAATAGATGGAGCATGAGTATTATGAACATCTTATTTCAAACTCCTCATCGGAAAAAATGAATTCTTCACCGCGCATTTAGCGGGCAAAATGATGGAATAGAACAGAGACTTTTCTTTGCTATTTCAGCCGGCAGGCAATATAATATGGCTCGATCAGGAGGAATAGGACGTAATCATTGCAGATCATCCCTTCACAAGGCTGCACGGAAAAGCGAAGTCAAACTGTTCTTTGTAATTGCCGCCTCGATCTTTGAACCGAATAGGAACTTCGACCGAGTGAAGATATACCCCGTCATCGATCTTATGTAGGAATAGCTGGAAATCGGTGGGAAATGCTGTGTGTCAGAGAGTCTATCAGGGCACAACATTGGTACTTTAAAAAGACCAATGGCAGTGAGAACGCTGTCGAGACTTTAAGCGCCATCAGGTTGACGTGTAATGTCGATATTTCTGCAATTATCGTTATTTTCAAAATTCAAAAAAGTCAACGCGTAATGGCAATTACTTAGTTCACTGATTGCATGTCTGAGGTCAGGCAAGCACAGTTATCAGTCAGTTATGAAACTGGTCGAAAGCAAAGCCCAAAAGGTCTATGTGAACTCTAAACATTTCGAGAACTGATGACGTAAATGTACAAATTTTTTTTGAGTCCCTTGAGTGATGTTTCTCGAAAAATTTACTTTTCTTTTATAAACACTTATTCAAGCAAGCATGATGATAAGGGTATACATGTAAAATATAAAAATAAATAATCAATGTGGCCTAAACTAACATGTTTTTATTAGTAATTATAACGCCAACGAATCAACACGTTTAAATTGTTGGTTTTCAATCCGCTAAGTATTTGCAAAGGTCGGCTCAAAATGCGAGAAATGCCACTTCAGAGACCTTCAGATTCAAAAATTTTTCATCATTGTTATTCTTCACTACGGTTTGAATGCTTGAAAATAGACGATTTTACATGTCATGTTATTTATATATCTCACTGTAATGTTATATACTGTAACTCTGAGAAGGTTGAGCGTAGCGACGAAACGTTAGTTGTTAAATATTTTTTTGATTCTTACGGCCTTCCTTGGTTTCGACTTATAATAGATATGGCGATATTACGTGCAATTTGCTGGCCCTTACTATTTGTATAATCGTACGTGTGCCGCGTGTGTATACAGGTATACTTACGGGCTTACTTGGGAATGCTATTCCAAAGTTAATTATCCGGATGTGTTATACATAAGAATTTACTTAAATTGATAACGTAATGTAACACAGACGAGCGTGTTACATGTACAGGAGTGTTATTTATCGGAGCATTTTACATATACGAGAATGTTTAAGTAAGACTGCCTCTACAACATTTCTTGAAAAATGGAAATTTTAAATTTGAGAAAAAAAATTTGACAAACATTTCAGATAAAGCATAAAACGGAATGTGATACCATTTCTAGCTTCTTTATTGTGTTAATAATTCAAAAGAATTTTTACTGGAGAAGCAGATTTGAAGGGCTAATTTAAATGTACATAAAACAACATTAAATTGGCTGCCATTTTTGCTTAAGGTCTAATAATTTTTATAAAAACACATAGCGGTATAAAATCACTTGCCAATTCCCCAAGACTAAAGATTTCTAAGATTATAGATTTTTAACTTTTTTTAGAGAATTTTATGCGCACTCGTTTTTAATAACGTTATTCTTGTTCTTCGGAAGGTCTGCATACATACGTACATACCTACATACATACATACATTCGTACGCACGTACGTGCATGCATTTAGGCAGGCAGGCATACATACATACATATATGCAAGAATTAGACACAATACATGCATAGATACATTCATGAATGCGCGTACGAAGGTAAGTATACCATCTCACCTTCTGTAGGAAAGATGGCAGGAAAACAACGTCATATCTGTACACACGCAAGCTGCTTCGTCTTCCGTATGTAGCACTTGCATAAATGAGCTGGTTCTCGTCTCATAAAATGCACATCTTATGACAGGTGCGCCTGATTTCTATCGCTTATAAGAGACTTAGCTTCACATAATTACATGATTGATTAAAAATAGGATAATTGCCTCATGGCCTCACCAGTCCTCTAGTTCCCTTTCTTCCTTCTACTTTACACCAACTGCATCAATACCACAATGGGTCATTTTACACTCGTAGTTTCAACCTCGCTCTTCTGTTCAACAATGACAATAGCTCGGAACAAAAAGTAGAACCGAATTCAATAGAATGAAATTGAGGCTTTGCCAGTTTACTGATGCATTGGGGTATTTACGTAACTTGTCCATTATTCTGCCAAGAACTGTTTAATTTGTTTTACCTGATTCTCTGAGGTCATCGGTTGGAGTGCTGTCGTTACTTCCCGTATCAGTTCTTTTACTTGAAGAGTTTATATCAATTCTTTCCTTGACTGAGTATCTCTTATGTATGGATACCATGACCACAGCATATTTATTCGATATTAAGACAGAATCGGCTGTTGGTACTTTGTCATTCAGCAAACGGTTAACCACACATGTCAAAGCCGCACAGTACACAAATACTGTGGAAGGTTGTTCAAAAAGTTTTCGTGGAAAAGACTGCGTGCGACCCCGTTTTTTATTTGGAGTAGGGACGTCGTTCAACCGAAAAGTCAAATCTTGGACACGATAATACGACTCAATCGGAATCCCCGAAAATAGCGTTGAATAGGGTTTTTTGCCCCTTGTCACCGATGTATTGGATACTTTGACTCCTTGTAGATGTGGCTTGTTTTCGGCAGGATAGATTAGAGATTTTTCACTACCACCCACGTCAGTTGAAGGTGGTCCAAAGACCATCGCCTTCATAAGACTGACAACCCCAACTCGAAAACTCGGTAATGGAGTCGATATATCTATTGGATAAGTCGGCGTATGTGTTTGTTCATATTTGTCCCCGACTTCATGTAAAGATTTTCCAAGAGAAAGATTAAATGATTTTTTAACTATATCTGTACTTGCACTTCTGCTAGATTTAGTGCCGTCGCTCCTGTTATTGTCTATCGACGAGATACTAGGAGAAGACGATGTCGTTGATACTGACGAAGCTTTCACATGATTCTGCTCGGTTGGTATAAGTTCTCCACCAGCCTCTTTTGTTGACAGAACTTGTTCCCAAGGTACTAATGTAAGTTCTGTAAATTCTTCAATTTGAGCATACGTACTTTGTGGACATATTTCACCTAGAAAGAAACATATGTAGAAATGATTTGTAATAAAGTTGGTGCTGGCATAGGCGTGATGAAACGCATCAAGCCCTATGTTCCTTCCAACACCCTTAAAACAATTTATCAAGCGTTGATACAGCCGTTCTTTGACTATTGTTCTCCCTTATGGGGAGTTTGCAACAAGACAAACTTCAAAAATTTCAAAATCGCGCAGTGAGAGTAATAACTGGCGCTTGTTACGACACCAGATCTGCTGATGTTCTTCGACCCCTTGCTTGGGAAAATTTAGACACAAGACGACGTGTAAGCAAATTAACATGGATGTACAAAGTATTGAATAATCACACTGGGCCAAACTTGAGGGAGGCACTAATAAGGAGAAATGTTGTGCAAACTAATTATGAGCTCAGGAATGGTCACACCGATATAGCACTCGCAAAACCAAAAAGAGAATTTCTTAAAAAAAGTTTCAAATATAGCGGGGCTGAACTCTGGAATAGTCTTTCTTCGGATATTAAATAAGCTGAATCAATTTATTCATTCTAAAATTTGTTGAAACAGTATTATATATCCGGTACCTACACTTAATTATGCATTCAATATGATAAAAATCTTTAATGCCGGGGTCACATCATATATCATATATCATATATAATTATATTTATATACATTTTTGTAAATAGTCAGTAATTAATCTTGTATATAGTCTTCACTTTTTTTTCTTTATGTAATTTCATATTTTTGGACGCCCTCGTGGAAATCAACTTTTGTTGTCGAGGCTAGCGTCTCTAAATAAAGTTCATCATACCATACCATACCATACAATGTTAAAGAAAAAAGATCAAGTCTATCGCTTATAGACTATCATCGAGATGATGTTTTGGTATAAAGACATCTTTTCGAAAAGTTACGTCTTAAAATCAACAGCTGCTAATCTCAACTAGCGATGCTTCTTATGACCGGATGGCTGGCAATTGTGTAAAAGCAGGACAGAGGCCCTTGCACCACAAAATCTAAAGTAATAATTTGGGCAGTAACGAAAGTATTTAGGTAACATGCGTTTCCATACCTACACGAACCACGAGGCAGTTATTTTTTTGTATCCAAATTGGCAAAACTGCTCCTTCCCAAACTACTCGTACTTGATGAATTAGGTCTGACTCAATTAGGTTTGAGTTACTTTCCTGAAAACAAAACAAAAGGCGAAAAGTATAAGTTATAATTCCTAGAAATATTTATAATTTTCTGAATTCCGTGGATTCACAACTTCGTTTTGTTTTTTATATATACTCTTGCTAATATTTTCCATAAACGGTACGTATAAAAAATACAAGCATTCCAGGAGATACAATACGACTCTTCCATCAAAGGTGAATCGAATGCACCTATGGTCAAAGGCTATTTTGCTTTCATATAATCATGACTGTCAAGAGCATCTTCCTGATAACATTAAGAACTAACATACGATCCTTAATATACAATGTTGAATCAGTAATAACGACAGCTTCAAGATGACTGAAGAAATTGTGAAGTTTCCTATTATCTCAACAACGTGTGGTGTACAACTTTCAATGTGATCGGTACGAAGCCTGTTATGTCGGCACTTGTACGAACGTGTTGAAGAGCATAAAGTTTCAGTATTGATAATCATACATGTATTAAAACTGTTCACAAAGGAACTCTGGACAATTTAAATCATATGTTTTCTGTCCCGCGTAAGTGTAGAGGTAAATTCCACTGTTTGATCTTTGAAATGTTATTCATTAGGGCTTTGAAACCACCATTGAACACACAATCGGATTCGACAAAATCCAAACTTTTCAACTAATATTTAGTATTTTTATTGTAAATAGATTCTTCGGTTCTCAGAGCTTTTATTTGCTTGTTAAATACCTTATTATTACTATTATTCATGCAAATTTCTTTAAACCCTGCATAACTCAAAGCAAAGTTCACTATTTACACCCTGCAAAGTTCACTTGAGAATGATGTCAGGATGGCGTCAAAACTTCGTGTTTCTTTTATATCGCTGACTTTTATCATTAAAAGTTCTAAAAATCATGAACGTAAAAGGTAAGAAGTCACTTATCGTTGAACACTGAGTATTGAAATGATAGCTTTTATCAGCAATACCAAAAAATTCAATGTTTTCTAAACAAAAGGATGTCGAATCTGCCATTATAGCAAAGCCGAATAATTACAACTTCAAGGAACAGTTTTGGAAGTGAACAGTTTGAAACCTATCAAACACAAAAGTATGTGGGGAAAAGTTGTTTTAAGCACTGATAGAAAGAAAGAAGATATATCGCAGATGTCGGTCCAAGAAACTGGTACTTGCAGCAACTGGAAATTAATTCTTATAAAGTAGTGACTTTTGAGGAAAATGGTTTTGGATACAAAATTTTGAATTTCATTAGAGAGCTATCCCAGTAATATCAATCTCTTCAGTACCTAAACTCTTCAAAACCACAACCTTGTCAATGAACAGGGTTTAAAATGTTACATCAAATAGTGAATCTAATCATACATACCGCAATTTCCCAGTCACTCTTACTTGCAGGAAAAAAAGTTGCATGAGTGCAGGATGCCACATTATTTAGTGGAGTCGCAACCACCTTAAAAATCAATGAATGTTCGCCTATTTAATTTTGCTGGAAGGCTTTCACAAGATTGGATACAACCAGTCTGTACCCCGGTATTACAGAATAGTTATTAATTTTACTAAAAATACGTGTACACGGAGACCACTCGCCCGCGATTCCTGGGCTTTAATTCCTTCCTGTTCGTATAGGTCCACAGTGACCTATGGAGACTTTAGTATTTTACTCGGGCTAACGCCAGACGATTTTACTCGTCAAGGGCAAAGTCCTCGGACAAGATAGAGTTAAAGAGCCACGTTAATTTCGAATCGAAATATGTTAATGACCCATTAAGAATTGGCCTTTCTTCAAAGAAGGGAGCGCATAATACACTTTGACGTATTCTCCTGGACAGACTATCCTTTACCTTGCAGACAGTGCCTTGTTATTATCTAACGACATAAGACATTTCAGTGTATTCATCGATGTAGATTCCCGAATAGGTAAGTCTAACAAGGTCAAGAAAATTTGGTTTGGTAGGCCAATAGAATGTTCTTTTCCCTCGAGGGTCTAAAATTACTAACAACACAAACGACAATATTAGAAATTTCAGGAAAATTCCGAAATTTCAATGTGAAAATCGTATCGTATTTAAGATAGTATACAGAAACCAGGAAAGAAAAACATTATATTTCTCTTCGATTCTTTCCAACGGTTTACTTGTTGAATAGATTTGATTGATGACACTTGACCAGCATGGAGCAGGGTCTTTTCACACCGAAAGCGGAGATGAGATCCTGGGTACGATGTTGGAATCTATCATACCCCATGGGAATTAGAAAAAAAGTTGTCGGCTTTTCAAGATTGCCAAAAAGCCTAAAATTTAACTTTCAATTGTCAAATTATCCTTAGTATATAAGATGGAGCATGAAAAAAGTTAACTATTAACTAGAAGTCATCTTAAAGCAATAAAAATTAACGGTTACAACTAATACATTGCCGATACATCGAGTATTCCCCAGTTTCAACTCAGATTCTGATAACTACACGGTCTACTCCAGAGGCTTGGGTTAGAGAATGCAATCAACAAGAAAAAAAGTCAAAAAAATAGCGCAGCTGACATAAATTTAAACTTTTTTCTAAGTGATAACTTAACGATAAATATAAAACAAAACGTAATCCGCAAAACAGCATCTTAAAAACTCTGGCTGGTTTTGGTTTTCGGTAAAATTTAAAAATCGAAGTAGGACTGTTTTAGATCCGTTAAAACATGTACTACCAGTTTTTTGAATGGCTTCAAAAACGAACCCCTCGACTCACTAATTCGCGAAGAAAGTTTGAAAATTAATATTTTCTAAGCCGAAAAATTTCGACGAGAAAAAAAGCATGTCTTTATCACATATGAAGAGACGACACGGTTACAACTTTGCTTTGTGTTTTCCTCGTGTATTACTGAGTTTTTCTCTTTTCCCAACTTTTAACCTTTATAAATGGCCTTATAAACAATAATCAACCCATTCTCCTAATTATGATTATGAATGCTCTGATCAAGATCTACACAAATTGTGAGCTAGCGGGTCTGCTTTAAGGTTTCCTGGTTACACTTCTAAAACGACGGTCTTCACATAAAATTTTGTTTAAACAGGTTGCTTATACGATAGTTAAAGTAAAAAGGGTTATACACGGAATTGTTTCCAGGTATCTCTGTGTCGTTCCGTTTTTTTAAAGCCACTCCTTTCGGATCTTTATCTTCGTCAATCCTTAGGAATCTAGATAATGTCGGAAACGTTCACAGCAAAAAACGTCAAAGAAATGTCAACGGCGTTAGTCACAGCGATTCACCTAGTTGTACAACGAAATACTCAAGAACTTTTGGTCTTCAGCTTTATACCACAGTTTGTACAGTATGATGCAATAAAGCAATAAATTAATCCATGTTTGGGTAATATAATCGATAGCTCGCTAACCAGAAATCTGAAATACATATAAACAAAGTAGGTGAACGGATTGTCGTGATGAGGTAACAAGAAAAGTTTCAATATGTAGACGGGAGGTCGATTTTGTACGGATGAGGGGAAGTACTTCCACTGCTCAACAAAATCCACCAAAGAAGACAACGTAATAAAATACTGTAGCTTGAATACATGGGACCGTATGACAGTGGGATTATACTGCCAAGAAAAAGTAACAACCAAATTTTTATCTGACCTTAGTTGTTCCCGTACTCAACAAGAACATGAGAAAAAAATAACATAATGCAATACAATACATAGTTTGAAGTAATTTAAAGTTCATGGTCAGACAAGAATGCGTAGATATTACCGTTTACACAGTTATACTTGGTTAAAAAATTAACAAATACATGTTTAAGTCAACCGTCGATCCTCAAGTTCTATTTTGACTTTCACCTCATCTCTCGATTTTCTTATTATTAACAAGGATATAAAATTAATAGCCACTTCGTCAACAAGCAGCGGAGGAGCCAATTAGCGAAAAGACTAACTGATTTTAAGCTTCTGAAAAAGTAATAGGGCAACGCTTGCTCTTCGGCTAAGCTTGGTCAATTAATCTAAGTTCTTGTATGTTCACATGAAATGTCTTGTATCAGTCCAAGTTCAATTCACAGTTCGGCAAACAAATTTTGCTGCGGGGGAGTGTTTTATGAGTGAAGGTTGCCAAATGTGGACCAACTGAAAACGCGAGCTTGGAGCGCAATGGTGGAGAATATGTATGATGGAGGAAGCCGGGAAAGGTCTTACTTTCGGAACGGGTAAGGATAAAACGCGGAAGCGGATTTGCGGAAAAGCGGATTGGTGGATAAAATGCGGATTTGGGGATAAAACAGGCATTCGGGGATAAAACAAAGGATTTGTAAATATTGATACGTAATAATTGTTTGCAACCGGGTTGAAATATATGCAAACGTAAGTAAAACTTGTGGTTCATAACATTAATCGGCAATTATTGTTGCTCTCCAGAGCAGTCAAATATAGTATATGATAGTTTAAGAAGTTATTTCTCTCCTGTTATCAACTATCTTTAGTGAGTAGTCAAACGGGAAAAAAATCTGAACATGCTCAAAGTGAATGATAGTCTACGATAGTCTGATAAAAGTGTATGACAGTTGGTGGTCAAATGGGAGCCAGAGTTTCAACTATCATAGACTATCACGGATTATCATGGACTATCATGCGCCGATATATCAAGGCTTAAGGCTTAAGTTTTTCCTGTCTGGGAACTTTCCCTTTGACGAGTAAAATCGTCTGGCGTTAGCCAGAGTAAACTGAGGACCTACACCGACAGCCATAGGTCACTGAGGACCTATACGGACAGGAAGGAGTTAAGGCTTGATTTTAAACAGCGTGCCAGGATCATTACCGAATTTCATTGTTTCTAACGGGAATTTCTAACTGCTTCTTGTCCAAAGGTTTCCATATGCGAATAATCTTTGAGTAATGATGACAGTTGTACAACACATACTTGTTACCTTAAAACACACACCAGGGTTTTCCGAGGGTATGTACGGTTGATATTGTTTATTTAGAACAAATCCAATGATTTACGACAACGATAAACCGACCAGTACTTCTAAACATATGTTGCTTTAAATTTTGTCCCTGGCAACGTGGTACGGTACACAATTAACGAGCAATGTCAACTACGAAACGATGTGAACAGGCTATCACAGATTAAAGGTACACACATGTTCGGCGTGACATTTTCAATATTCAGAAAGTCATTTAATCAATAAACATGAATTTTCGTTTAACTTGTCTTTAAAAAAAGTTAAATTTAAATGAAAAAATCGCAACTAAACAAAGTCAAAATTTACGAACTAAATTCAATATAGAAAAGAATTTGTAAAGCTTAACCTTAGAAAAAGCCAAACTGCCAACCCTGATATCAAGAAGTACCATATGGCAAGAGATTCGGAGATTATTCTGACAGTACCATAACAGAGTAAACAAGGCAGAAACAGACGATTACACATCTACCAAAAAATTTTGTGTACGAAAACTCCATCAAGGATCACTTATTTCAATCACTATGTCTGGCCGAATCAAGATATCCCAACTGCGGAATTATCGAGACATGGGATTTTAATCGCTTGAATGTTAAACATATTAACGAAAATTTTCAATTGAAACCAATTATTATAAGCCCACTCATAAGGACGTGACACTCGATTTCATCTAGACCAATATACAGTACGTACGACTTTTACCCGAAGTTCTTCCTCCCTTTGGTTTGTCGGATGGCAACACAGTTATTGTGCCACTCAAAGGTAGAGTTAAGAGTTTTAACACTACCTCTGTGGTATACAAACGTGATCTTCGGACAAGTTGTAAAAAAGCTAAGGGAAGATATCTAGGATCTATGGACTGGTCTGCGGTTTTTCGTTCGCTGGAGAGCTGTAAAGATTTGATGAGCGTTTTTCACGAAATTATCCTCATCGGGTTCAATTTATTAATGCCAGTAAAACGAACGAAGATAAATTCCGTACACAACCCCTGGATGACACCAAAATTAATGTTATTACTCCACAAGCGACAAGAAGAGTTTTCCACGAACGGAGCAGACTCTGCCCTTTTCAAATATCATAGAAATTGTGTTAAACGCGAAAGGAAGATCTGTAAAGCGAAATACTAGACTCAAATTGAACAAATCCAACAGAAAAATCATAAGGCCTGGTGGAAGGAAATTAAGCGACTAAGCAGAATGCAGTTATGTACGAGTAATCGTTTTAGTCAGATTAATATAAATGAGAACGAAAATATATCAAAGTATGAATTAGCTAACAAGATACATAAGTCACTTCTTGAGCCTTAAGCGGGATACCAGCTGTCATTCCCATTACCTTACCTTAACCTAGAAGAAAACCGTCCTGACTATAAATGGTCAAACCGAGATATTTAACACCATTAGCTTGATATCGCGAGAATTCTATCATGGTAAGGCGACCAGTTATGAATACTAACGTCATTTTAATCTATATGAAATATGTTGATCAATTCAACATCATGTGTATGACGATGAACTTTTTACAAAATTTCATTGACACAAGCCCACTATTGGCTTTTTATCTACTATATGCTTTTTATCTACTATATGCTTTTTATCTAATTCATTTTTTTGTTGTAGGCGTTTTACCTTCAAGATTTGTGAGTTTATCACTTGTGACAGTTTTTTTCTGACAGGAGCCCTTGGGTTCGCGTTGATCAACAGTTCGATCAGACGCTGTCTGTGTGGTAACACACAACTCAAATCAAACAAACTCACTGTCAAAAAGCTAAAGGGAGCCGTTGTGTTCGTTCGCTCGTTGTAGCAAAACAACAACTCGCCCGTTGAGGCAGCAAACAACAAATCGCCCGTTGAGGCAAACGACAACTCGCCCGCAGAGGCATTGAATCAACAAACTAAACTGTCCATTAACAGCGTTTGGCTAATACTGAAAATCTAAACTAAACTAGTTCTTTCCATACTATACACTGATACACTCTGACACTGATAGTGATAAATGAATAGACAAAACTATCCTTCAAAATGGGAGGGACGATTGAGCAATACCGGTCTCGAATTGGTACCCACAATAATTTTGAAAAAACTAAAGAAGGTACCTGTCGTCCCAAAGGTATATTTTTCAATAAATTATTGTTATTAAAGTCTTAGGAAATTTTTGCTGATCAAACTGTGAAACGCCATGGACTCAGAAAAACTCTGAGTTCCAGACGGGACTCGAACCCGCAACCTTCTAATTGTTAGCCAGACGCTCTAACCATTGAGCCACCAGAACTCAGACGGCAGAGCAAGGTTACTTTCGGTATTTAAACCTAGGACAAGCAAGTCGGCAATGATTTGCTGGACTGCAAGCCATTAGATGTCGGCAAATCTTCAGTTAGATATCAATTTTGAATTTGAGTTGCAGTTTGATACTATTAAAGTGATACTATTACTTATAAATGGAGCGCTCGATACTATTACAGGTAGGGCGAAAATCACACAAATTAGTGGGACAGATGGTACCACTCGGGGGACAAAGTGTGGCATACATTTTTGGAAAGATCTTGATCCCTAGTAAAAGAATATGCGTGATAGCATTTGCCAAAGTGTCATCTTCTATAATTTTTGAGGGGGAAGGGTGGGTACAATTTTTGGCCCGATACAGCCAATTTAGTTCATCATAATTTTCTACTTGCTCACCTATTTTGAGTTTTGAGATACATATTCTGCAATGTAAGAATAAAAATGACTCCTTTTCGTTTCGGAGATCTTTGCCATGTACTTTGCATGCGTTAAAACGACTTTTGCGAGCCACTGACCACCTCGCCTCGTGTTACTGCCACCAGTGGACTTGTTTCAGGTAGGCTCGATTTTTTAACGGATAAACCGAAAAATTGTATAACTGACCCCTCAAACCATTAAAGTGTGTGAAAAAGAGATTAAGAATAGCTATTTACTGGAAAATCTCTCAATTTTTAAATGATTTTACTTCTCTATAACATATGCAAGTTCCAATATGACGGCCATCGAAAGAATTTGAGATCTGTAGTCTTTTCAGCTCTGTTGGATTGTATACGCGATGTAGTAAAGGTTAAAAACATTTGAAAACTTATAATTACTCTGTAGAACCCCTTAATCTGAATAAAACGGTTTTTAATAGTTTTTAGTTATTTCTACTGCACAATAACATGTAAGTTCCAACATGGCGGCCATCATTTGATTTTCTGACTTTTTGGCTAATTCAGCTCGGCTGGATCGTATCTATGACAAAATAAAGGTTAAAAACTTGCAAACTATACCTTAATGGGCAGTGTGGATAACCACTTCATTTAGCTTTTTTACAGTGAAAAAAAAAGCGAAAATGTCACTTCATTAGCATTGTGGCGACAATGTTGAGCAGAGATGATAGAGAGAAACGATAAGCCAAGCCATCTTGTTATATTTTTCAGCTTGCTTTGTTTGTATTGATTTTTAAAGTGTTGTTGATTATTCTTAAAGTGTTGGAACTGGCTTCTTAAAATAAGTAAAGGCAAGGTTAAATCTTCAAGTTCTTAATGAAAGGATGTGTTTTAAAAAGTTTAATTACAATGTAGGAATTTTCCTAAATTTTCTGATGATATACGTGAAAAAATTAGGAATAAGAATAATTTTGAATGGATAAGTTCATTTCCTTACTTCAGATGATATTGGCATGGATGAAAATCATTTTTGCGTCATTCATAAGAAGAATGAGCCAGTCCATGACCCTGATGAACCTTTAACGACACTCCACAACTATTATTCTTGGCTAAGCCTTCTTGATGCAGCTAAAGTGCGAAAGCATGGAGCACTATTTGATTTACCAAAGAATACAAAGGAAGGGGAGGTGCTGCCTGTTTACTACCACCGAAGGTGTAGGAGTATCTTTACTCTAAAGCGAGAACTGGAATGTATTAAGAAAAAAGGAGAGGCAGAGGATGCAAGTTCCGAAGATGAGGAAGCATTGGAAAGGCCAAGGAAAAGGAGCACTCCCTCTAGTTCTAGAATCTTTGAGAAGGATTTTATATTTTGTATAAAAGAGAAGTATGTTAACCGAAAGCCTGAAAACTTCGTAAAAACAACTCAGTTGCGAGTCGATCAGACTTTGCGAGAGGCAACAATTAGAAAATGTGACGCCAAGATCGTGGGGTTGACCAGTCGGGATATCATCGCTGCAGAGGCCCATTACCATAGGTCCTGTTATCGAGATTAAACTCGCCCAGACAAGTGTTCATTTGACCACAGCCTTCCTTCAAATCCAGAGGACTATATCGAGAATGGTGCCTTTTCTAAATTGTTTCACTACCTACGAGAGGAAGTGATTGGAAAACAGAAAGTAGTCACCATGACTGACCTAAAAACAAAGCTCGAATTATTTGCTCGATCAAGAAGAGTGTAGAGGTCCAGTGAATCAACGAAAAAAGCACATGAGAAGGAAACTCAAAGCGGAGTTTGGTTTTAGCTTAAATATTTTTCCTAATGATAATGGAAAATTGCTGGTTTTGCCAAGCAACCCAAGCCTTAGGGAGACGGTAAAGGAGAAGCTTGTTTTGGAAAAGGAACTTGAAAGCTATAAGCTAGCAACCACAGACATAACAAATGTTATTGATAAGTGTTCTGCTCATATCCGAAGAGCCATTATGGATATGAAATGTAATGCACCGAAATTGATACGTCTACAATAGTAAAAATGTTGATCAACTCTTTCAGCCAAGATCTAATTTATACGACATCGTGTGGCCAAAGCAAACCACCGAAACACATTCTGTTGTCATATGGGGTGAAAAGGCTTACCGGAAATGTAGAGTTAATACAAATGTTGAATAGACTCGGACATGGTGTATCCTACTCTCAAAGAAGATGGCAGCAAACTTAAATAAAAAGGTAGTTCTTCCAGGGATTATTCAACAGAAAGTGTTCGCGAACCTGGCTTGGGATAATATTGACAGGTTAGAGGAGACACTCACAGGAGAGGGAACTACTCACCGTGTAAATGGGATTGCTGTCCAACCAAAGGTATACGGACCGCAGCTCCCCAATGTATGATTTACTTCACGCCTATGACATTGGGGAACCAGAATTTCAGCAATCCAAAGAAGGAAGGCTTGAAAGCTCGCCACCCAAGAAGTTTCACGATCCTGTAAAGTTGAAAAAACTGAAGATATTTACGTCACTTATTAAGAAGAAAGTGGTCACGGCTCAGGGAAGAACCATGATACTCAAAGCTGACAGATCTCTTTTTGGGAGAATGATCATTACGGGACAAAGTCGGAAGATTGAAGTTAAAGAGTTGCTGAAACATAGCCTTGGTCCTATGTCTTGGTCTCTGGCGACAGCAGAAGGTTTTCCTCGGAAGACCAACAAGGCAGCATTGGCTTCTCAACCGCAAAAGAATGTCTAGCTTGCTGACGGGGCACCAGATAACTCAGCTACGGTTATTGACGGGATGGCCCTCGTACAGAAGGTGGGCGTCGAAAGTACCCAGACCATGTTTAAAAGTCTGGCATCTTCCTTAATGACCATGGTCTTACACGAAAGTTCAGAGAGCAGTAGGATCGACGTCGTCTTCGACACCTACAAGGAGAATTCTATTAAAAATACTGAGAGAAGCATGCGAGGGGAAGTGCTTGGAGTGCAAGTGGTCAACATACGTACCCCACAGCTTATTAAGCAATGGAGGAAGTTTCTGAGCCAGCTAAAGAACAAAACAAGCTTGATAAGTTTTCTGGTGGAAGAACGGCATATTGAGCAGTATGTTCAGAGAATTCAGCGGAAGAGGCTTACACTCGTCTGCTGTTACATGCTGCACACGCCTCACAGGAAGATTAAGAGGCAGTGGTGGTTAGCTTGGAAGATACCGATGTATTTGTGCTGCTTCTGGCTTTTTCCAGTTCTACTGATGCCAGTCTGTTCCAGAAATGCGGCGCTCGGACACGCACAAGGTTGATTGACATCAATAAAGTGGTCGCTACTGTCGGTGAGGATGTTTGCCACACTCTCGTTGGACTTCATTCCTTCACAGGATGCGACACAGTTAGTGCCTTTGCTGGTAAAGGCAAGCTCGGCGCCCTAAAGATTATGAAGGCAGACAATGATGCAAAACAAGCATTCGCTGAGCTGGGCCAATCAAGGGACTTGTCTGAAGACCTTATCTGGTGCATCGAGAAAGTGACCTGCTCTTTCTACTCATTTGGGGCGAGTGCAGGTGATGTGAATGATCTTAGATACAATCTTTTCTGTGCGAAGAACGGAGAGATTGAGTCGCATCAGTTACCATCTTGTAAAGACTGCCTTCGTAAGCACTCTATGTGAGCTAACTATCAAGCATGCATTTGGAGGCGCAGTCTGCAGCCCAGCCCCTCAATCCCTGACCCAGTTGGATTTGGATGGAAGATGGGAAGCTCAGCGGAAGGTAAATCAAGTCTAACGATCGACTGGATGGATGGGAACCCTGCTCCCGAGGCTGTGCTCGAACTTCTTGCATGCAGGTGTGCTCGATTTTCGGACTTCCAGACTGCGTTTGTATGGCTAGCGGCCTGACGTGTACGGACTTGTGTAAATTGCAGGACTATGAAAACCAAGTTGTACAGGAGGAAGTTGAAGTCATCGGCGAACATAGCGAAGATGAGTATGAAGATGAGTATGAAGATGATGGTTATTGAGAAACTACATTATGTACACTATAATTCCGCCACTTTTATGCCCCTGCTACTTTCTTGGTTAAACGTTTACTGTCATTTCTGGCAAACAAAACTGGCACATGCAACGAAATAATACCTGTATAAGACAATTTTGACTATCACTTGTTTCACTTGAATATCTCCGAAATGAGAGTAAAAGTACGCTGGTACATGTATAATAATGAATGGATACTTAAAAACGATATTGGATTTACAAAACGTGTCCAGAACAACAGTACAACAAGACAGTAACTTATCACTGACTCATTGAAAGGAAAGCATTCAGAAAAGAAACCTAACTTCTCAAGATAAAAGTGTGTGCTTTTTCGCTTTGTTCAGAGCAATTCAACTTAGCAAGAGCAGACGAGACCGATAAAACCCAGCATAGTATCAAAATTCGATCAGTCGGCGGCGATAAGCCAATTTGAGTAGTTCGAATGAAACCTGGGGGACTTGGTACTAGTTAAAAAGGATATCAAAAATAGAATTTTTTTTCAGCACAGTGACCTTTTTTGCCTTAAAGTACTCTCATGGAGGACTCTAACGAGTAGAGAGCATAAGAAAGAAACAATCCTGCTTGACATTTGAGGGCTCACGTTACTAGTCATGTGATTACATCCTGTTAAAAGTATTAATCAAAATCGTGCACTAGTTAATAACGCTCTATTTCTGACATGTTTATAAAGTGTTTCCCCCTATTTTGCTAGAATAAAGTGAACAAATCATGTTGGGAATGAAATAAATGATTCTCAGATTAGAAAATGGCTTCAAGGGGGAGGGGTGAGAAAAGTCGTCATCTTCCCTTGAAGGTGACACAATTGATGTTGCTATCACCCGAAAATGTAAACTAGGGATGTTGACCTACATCATCATGAGCAATAGCTTTTGTCCCCCCAGGTGGTACTGATCGGCAAAATTTGGGGCCCTGGTTCATGCACTAATAGAGACAAATGTTTAGCTGTTGCTACTCCGAGCTTCACGCACTCCGGCGATCAACACAGTTGCCTGACGATCGCCAGAGTGCGTGAAACTCGGAGTAGCGACAGCTAAACATTTGTCTTTATTTGTTTGTTAATCACTTATTAACCGAGCGTGAGGACTGTACGGGAAAGTATTTGCCCGCGGATATTGTACAGATTTCGTACAGACATAGCGACGAGGGAGCCAAGTCTGTGTGTAGATTCCGAGGGCAAATAGTTTCCCGTACAGACCGAACAAACGAGGTTAATGAGGAATTTATTATATGGCTGAGAAATGCATAAATCGTAAAAATCGTTTAAATTTTGCGCTTCAAACTGCTAGCCGGTCTGTACGAAAAACTTACGGCACAGCTAGGCACCCAATCAGCGTGCATCATTTTGAGTACAGATCACGTGTATATATATATATATATGTAGGAAGGAGAAGATCAAGAGACTATACTTTCGTCCCGACAAGCCTGTTTCGTGATTGC
>JBAHVQ010166558.1:0-19997 GCA_036872915.1 Nanipora kamurai | reverse complement strand
GGTATATAATAAAACACTTATTTACTGGGCCCTCGGGAAAGCAGTGTGTTTTGTGGCCCCTCGACCGCCGTTGTTGCCCGAGGCGAAGCGTTGTTTCTTTTGTTTAATGTAAGAGTCCCGAAAATGTTCCAAAAATACATTTCCAGACGTACAGTGTAAATGTTGCAGAAAAGAAATAACGTCCTTGAAAAACATGCAACGTTTTGTATGGAGAAACAACTTGTTTTCTCACCAATAGCACAGTTTATGATAGCTCCCCATCATGGTTCACATGATACAATTTAAAGACCTGCGCTTATAACGGCGATTTTTCCTGCGAGTTTTCTTATCCTGAGACATGAGATTTAGTAAATAACTGATGAAACTGTTGGACCATATAACAATTGTTGGACCACATTAGGCTACGTCGACACGTGTGCGTTTTCAAATCTATCCGTTTTCATTAAACTGAAAACGCATCAAAAATTTTGCAGATGAGCCTGTTTGCATCGTATTCGCGTGTCCATGTGACAACGCCAGAATTCAATAAACCGTGCTGGGTCACCAGTGTATAATTTTCATATATTATCGTTTTTAACTGTACTAAAAAGCGATATAAAAAGGGACTCACACAGACGAGCATCGCTTAAATAAAGAAGACTTATTTCCACTATCTACTGCAGGAGTCAACTGAAGAAGTTGACTTCAGCAGTGTAGGTTAAATGTGAATTTATCGTTTCATATTACCCTGAGGATGATTCTGAGATGAAATTGAAACACTGCACATTCATCCTCATGGATAGCACTAAGTTGTCGCGAGAATATCTCGTGCACTTAAGCTGGATAATAACTGGACTCCAATCCCTGTAGGCTCGATAGCTCAACAGGTAGAGCGGCGGACCGGATTCTCGAAGGTGCGAGTTCAAATTCCGCTCGAGTCAACTTTTTCAGTTGACTTCAGCACTGTGTAGGTTAAATGCGAATTTATCGTACCCCATATAATCCATTTAACTGTTGGAAGTCACTCTGAAAGTATCCACACAACGCGGTTTAATTTCAAAACGAAGAGACTGTGAATCCGTCAAGTTAAATTGTGTGAGCCGGTAACGTGGATGATGGGTACTGTTGAATTGCAACTCTGGACTGCAACTACTTTGAAAAATTTAACGCAATGGTAAACGTTGATGCACATGTAAAGTCTAAATTATCAATATATTATTTTAGAAAAAGTGCTCTTTGTCTTTTCGGAAGAGCAAGAGTTTCGCACGCAATGTTTTCCGCAAAGTTGAGAATAAGCTTTTGTAAGGTCCTATTATTATTTATACAGGACCTGCCTAAGAATATTCTTCACAAATTGCGTAACTAAGCAAATTGATGCAGTTAGTAGGTACTGTAATACGCAAACTATGGCTAGGACGTGCTTAAGGGAATAAATAGATAAATACACTAATAAATAAATGAATAAATAAATAAATAAATAAGTAAATAAATGAATGAATGAATAAGTTAGTGAGTAATTACGTATGTAAGTTAGATAGTGAGTAAATGAATATGAAAAAAAGAATAAGCGACAGATGTAACTTATGCCTATGGGAGAAATTCTCCATCATTTACAAACCTCAACTGTCGACTCTAAATAAGCGAAATGAACTTTTGACTGCGTGCCGCCATTCTAGCAAATTTGTACTTAGAAATTTTATAACGTGATATTTTTATAGTAATGACCACAATTAATTGTTTTTTTAATACTAGAATTTATAATCATTTTAGACAATAGGATCACATGAGGACAAGCAAATGACTTCATGCATAACTGTTAGCATAATTGTATAAATATGTTCTTGGTGTATTCAGGCATTTTAGATCTGAAGAGTGCGTGTAGCCTATAACTTCACGTACGAAACTGTACAGTAATCGAAATGTTTTAAAATTTTTACTCTCTTGGCTTATTTTTATTCTATTAACGCTCTAGGCTGGTCCTATTGAGCACTCTAGTCATCTTAACTCTGCTACGAACCACTGTATATATATATATATACATATGTAATAAATGCATTTATTTGCGTGTTCGACGGTATCAAAACAACATCTCAGTACTGATTTCTTTTGTATTTTCCTCATGAATTATTAATGAATTTGAGAATACGTTTTTAACCATTAGGTGGAAATACAAGTTCACCCTCCTGGATACTAACATCGGGAACTCTATCTGCAACCTTCCCGTCAGTGATCACTGTTCTGTCTTCCGTTGAAACATCAAAGAATTTTTCGACTCAAGCTTTTCCATTCCTAGATGTAAATAAAACTGTCACCTTGCCGGTGTCAACATTAGGAATATCGCCGGTGTCTATTGAGAGATCAACCAATTCTCATCGACAACTTACGCAAACATCACTTGCAAGTGTAACTGAAGCGTTACCGTCTGCGTTTAACAGAACAGCGCCAACATCAGTTGTGATATCAACCAAATATTCGCACCAATTTTCTCAGTCTTCGGTTTCAAATACAACCAACTACTCTCCACTGCCAACACCGAAAAGTGGATCTGCAGTTTCAAAAGTACTTCCCTCAAACCGAACATCTTTGGAAACTTCAATCATTTACTCTTCGTCAGCAGCCTCGAATAAAATCGATTTTAGTTTGAAGGCAACGTCCAATCTTGATACTTCTTTGTTTCGGCCTTCGAGAACTTTGTCCACATTTGTAACACCACTGTTTAATCCGTCAGCCCAGCGAAACATTTCAGTCAATCTGGCAACAGTCACCTCTTCAACTGTGAACACAAGTAAGATCTCTCCTTCAACAGGGGCTGAAGTCGAGCTAACATTCATCCCAACATCGTCTCTCAGTTCTGTGACCATAGTTCCTTATCCTTCAGTTGCAAGTGCAACGAAAGCTTCTAAGCTGAATCGGCCAAGAACAGTCTCTTCAAGTAGAGTATCCGTGGTTTCAACCCTAGTGTCAGTGATATCGTCGATCAGTTCCAACACAGTTTATTCTAAGTCATCGGTGGCCAGCAGAAGTGCACCCGATATGCAACCAACTAGAATTACAGCTTCTACAATCATATCGTCAGTTTCGTCTGTAGCAGCTTCACTTGCGCCATCAATTAGTTTTTTGTCGCTGGCTTCTCCACCATTAGCAGCAAATAGATCTGAAACTTCTTCAGTCGCGACCTCAGTGTTCGTGTCGGAGTCGAAAGCAATTTACCCGGCATCAACGTCAGAATCTAATGCAGCTACAACTCTAATTTCAAACAGTTCCAGAATGCTAGGTTCCAGGTCATTTCCGGGAATTTTGACAACAGCTTTGTCAAATTTGGACTCGTCGAGCCTTGAGCAAACCGCAAATCAAACTTGGTCGAGTTCCACCGCTGTATTTTCTGCGTCCACATTTGCAAATACAACTGAAGTTTTGTCGCTGACAAAATCAACTATAGCTCCAGTTATTGTTGCGACTTCTAGCCTAGTATCAGCTCAAAATTTGGTCATTTCTTCTTCAAAAACAATCAACCCATCAGTTGTAAACTCTACTAAGTTTCCTTTGTTTTTAACCTCAAGAACATTGTCCACAATTACGACAGAATCCTATTTTCCAGCTTCAAATGAAACGTTAAACAGTTCTCCAACTGTTGTTTCTTCGTTTTTAAATATATCTAAAACTTCGTCGTTACTAGGACTCAGATTGACGTCCACTATGTCTGTGTCATCTCACTCTGAGCTAACGTTAATCCCTACATCACCTGTAATTTCCGTGACCCTAGTTTCTCCGAATTCGATTGGAAGTGCAACCAATACGTCTCAGGCAACAAGGTCGAGAACACTCCCTTCAGTGACAACTTTGGTGACCTCTGCTCAAGTGTCAGTTATTACGCCGGCCAGTTCTAACTCGCTCCCTTCGGAGCCATCACTGGCTGATAACAAAACTTCAACAACTTTGCTAACGACAAGGTCTACAGTTTTAGTGAATGTAACGGCAGTTGGGTCTTTTACTGCTTCAGTTACAACATCAACCAGTATTTCGTCTCAAATTTTTCCAACATCAGCAACATATAAAACTGAGACTTTTTCGGTGGCAGCTTCAAAAACAGTTCACTTGACAAACGTTTCAGTGACGTCAAATACAACATCAGCCAAAACGTCAGAGAGGTTTTTGAGTCAGTTTTCGTCATCATTCGCCAATGTTTCCGAGACTGTGTCGATGTCAACGCTCAAAACAGTATTCAAAAGAACGTTGGTGATCTCGACCCAAAGCTCAAAAGACTTGCAAAGCAATTCTTCAACTCTTTTCCGACCTTCATTTCATTATACACCATCCACACTTTCGATAGCAAAATCGAGGACAAGATTTACTAAAATTGCAACATCAACGAGCGCCACGGCAAGCTTAAATACAATTTCACCGAGTTCTACCGCAATACATTCTCTATTTTCAATTGGGAATGCAACTACATCAGCTGACTTTATGCCAACATCAATCCCAACACCGTCTCTCAGAACTGTGACCTTAGTCTCCCCGTCTTTAGTGGGAAATACAACTAATACTTATCAGCTGCCAAGATCGGAATCACACCCTTCAGTTACAGCGTTTGTGACCTCTTCTCAGACCTCAGTTGTGCCGTCGGTCACTTTCACCTCACTTCTTTCTAAGCCATCACTAGTTGATAAAACTACACCCATTTTGTCACCGACAAGAAGTACAATTTCTTTAATTGTGACGGCAGATGGATCTGTTACAGCCTCATTTACGGCATCAACCAGTTTTTTGTCTCTAATTTCTTCAGCATCAGCTACTAATAAAACTGAGAATTTTTCATCGATAGCTGGAAAAACGCTTCAAATGACGAAAGCGTCGGTAAACTCAAATACAGCTTTAGCTCAAACGTTAGACAGTTTGTCTACACAGGCTTTTCTGTCAACATTTGCCAATGCTACCGTGACTGTCACGACGTCGACACTCAAAACATTATTTACCAGACCGGTGATCTCGATCCAAAGCTCATTTAAAGCGCCAAGCAGTTTTCCAACTCTTTCCCGATCACCGTTTGGAAACATTTCCACACTTTCGATGGCGAAGTCGAAAGCATCGTTTACTACCGAAACATCAATATCCCCAAAGGTAACTTCATACAAAAGTTTATCGAGTTCGGCTTCACTACTGTCTTCATTCTCAATTGAGAATACAACGCAGTTTTCTTTCTTGGCAACATCTAGAGCAACTCCAAACAGTACGATGTCTGTCGTATCAAACCGGAGATCAAGGCTTACGTCAGCCACTTCTTCTTCTAAGCTAATTCCCAAATCTGTAACTGTAAACCAGACCGAATATCACGCCTCTTCCGTGCATACTTTGTCACCCACTATTCCTACTTCCGGTCAAACGTCACCGAGTTCCAGAATTTCTCCACCCTCGAATGCAAGCCGGACTGGAACACTTTTGTCGTTAAATGTGACAACACTGAACACTTTATCAACGCAAATGATCTCGAGCGAACCGTCGGTTCAAACTACAGTCAGTTACATATCTCCAACCACTTCATCACCATATGGAACCATTACTATCATTCCGTCGTCATTAGCTTCAAGGATGGTTTCATTAAGTTTCACGTCACCGGCCCCTTGCTCAACTTCGTGTAAAGTGACAACAAATACTTTAGAACCGGTTCTTCCATCATCAGTAAACGCGAATAATAGTAATGACACCTTAAAACCTTCTGGGACGGCGTTTACCTACAGAACGTCGCTGCAGCATTCTTTCACCACTTTAATTCCACCACTGAAGAATTATTCCACGTTAATCTCTCCATCTTTAGGTTCAAGTTCTGCTAAGCCTTCTTCGGTATCAAGCTCCAGTGCAGTGAATAAAGAAAGAACCTACTCGACTTCTTTAACTCCGGATCGACAGTCTCCTGTATCATCTACGAGAGATACAATGAAATATTCCTCCACAGTTTCAATGACACTGTCTATGATCACAGCCTCATTAATTTCGAACTCAACCGCATTTAAAATGTCGTCTAGTTTTTCGACCGTTGGCACCACTTTATTGGCAAGTTCCACTGGAATTGCTTCACGATCAGTGACGAAGATAGCGTCCATATATATGACGTCTGTAATCAACTTAACTTCACTCTATTCCTCTAGCTTATCTCCTACAATACTTGTACCACCATTCGTTTCGAGCGCAGCAGAGATTTCGTCTGTATCAAGTTTGAACAAGTCATCCACGTCAATGGCTTCCAAAGAATGGCTAAGATCAACGACTCCAATTTATTCCTCCTCGACTAAACACAGAGTTGAAACGTCTGCACTATCAACTTTTATCAAAGAAGTATCAATTGGAACGTCGGCAGTTTCGCTAACATTGACTACATCAGACACTGATGGACCTATTTCTAACATGTTTTCAAAGTTGATAACAACCTTTCAACGTACGTCATCGACGATCTCCACCTTAAGTTCCATTCCACATTCTGATTTGTCTTTTCTAAGGCATTCAACTACCAAGATTATTTATCCTTCCTACTTTACAACAATAGCACCTGTGAGGACCATCGCCACCAACGTTTTATCCAGTGTTTCTTTGTCAAATCCATCTTTATCGAAAACATTTAGTGGAAATGGGATTTCGAAAATTACAACGCCAGTTTCATATGACTTTATCACACCATCACATACATATTCGTCTTTAACTCAGGTCAAGATATCAGACATTTCTTCCCTAAATTCGTTCAGCATGACTTTAAGTAGTCTAACAACCCCGCGACTGAGTTCCGGAGAACGGGATATTTCTTCCAAAACGACGCAGCATTTCAGTACACTTCAACGCTCTTATATTGGCCTGGAAACCACTTCTCCAGCCTCAGCGGTTTCATCTTTATTCATGACATCATCCAACTTTGGCCAACAATTTTCTTGTAGTTCGTGCTCTGATATGGTGTTAGGCACTCCGGCATTATCGACATCTGTTTTCCTTTCTTCTAGTACTAGCACAAATTTGATTTTGGAGGAATACAAAATGCAAGTATCATTGTTGATTCCTGTTGCTGTGGAACTGAACGAGTCGTTTAAAAGAAACATGGAAAGAAAACTGGGAAACCTTTATGATTTAGGCGTGAAAAAATCTTCTCTATCACGAAAACGCCGAGCTATAAAGAAGCGTCTATTTCAAATACCTTCGTTCAGTCTATCAGATAAACCACCAAGGGTGCAAGGCAATGTACTCTTTTCCAAAGTGAATGCCACTAATGTTCGAGTGAAAAGACAAAATGTAAAAGAAACAAAAGTAAAGGTATGAAATCTCTTGGTGACACATCTTTCATCTTTGCTTTTGCACAGTTTCATATTTATGAAATAGAAACTGTTTTGGCGTGTTTACATAGCCTGATACAAACACAATTAAGAGTTTGGGGGAACTCGAAAACAGTTATGTGAGCCCGAGTGTTTGTATCATGAAATACAAATGCGAGAAAATAGTTTCTATTTCTTTTATAAAATAACTCAAACAAACTAAGTAAAATAAACAAGGTTTTGGCCTGTTTCATGAACGTTGTCAAACCAGAAATTCTCTTTACTGTCAGAATGGTGTGTTATGGCGTAGTACTTCGTGCCGAATGCAGTAATGGTGACGCCAGAGCCGTGTTTGCATAGTCTCATGCAAACACCGTAGTTGACCAATCACAGCTTGCGTAAGGCGCCACCTATTTTATAATAATAGATATGTATGGTATCCGGTGAAAGATCCATGGTTCGTAAATGGTTCTTTGGAAAATTGAAAAATAATCTCTTATGAACCTTTTCATTCCCACTTTTGTCATTTGGTGACATTAATTATTTTGTTCTCTGTTACGCCAGACGATTCTACTCGTCAATTTGAGACCTGACAATTTGCGAAGTAAAGGGTTAAGCCATCTGGTGACCCAATGAAAATGCGATAGCCTAGCGGATAACTTTGAAATCAAGACGGAACAAAAGATTTCAATAACCAACGTTTCATTACTCGACCAGCAACATCGTCAGAGTAAATGCTTACAATGATTAATCCGCTTAATTGGTGGTTTGCAAACTGAACAAGAAATGTAAAGAAATGAAAATGTTGGGAAAAGATCTGCAACTAGAAAGATTTAATATTAACATTAAGAAAATATTTCAATTTTGTTGAAAACATTCACAGCTATCTGGGCTCAAAAAATGCATTTTTTTACTTTTAAACAAAACTTTATCAAACCACCTTAACTAGTCGACGTCTCTTGACATTTTGAGTAAATTCTATGCTTAAGTGGAAAATACATCGTATCCAAAGAGTTTTTACAAGTCAAATACCCGTTCTCAATGTTGATTTTCTTGTGTTTAATAGTAGGAAACATTACTCCATACTTCCCTTCCCCTAACTTTCCTATCAAATCTTGATTCGTTTCACCTCTGTCTACAGTATATTGATGCTTTTTGTCTCTTTGAATGTCACTCTCTAGATCCTTGATATTTCTCGTGAAAAAGAGATTGTTGTGATAGTATTTTATATTACCAGTGATGGAGAACCACTTTTAGCAACACGAGCTGAGAAATTTTTAAATCTTCCTTCCCTTGTGGAAACTGTGGCCGAACTAGGATATCTGGTTAGTTCATGCATGAGCAAACATGAATATCTTACGGTAGGTTTGCGTACTGCGATTAATCGGGACGACTTCTGGTTTAGGTGCTGGTAAATATTAAAGAGCAGGAAAATTTGAGCTCACGATGCATGCTGCTGACTGCTTGTCAACTGAACATGCATCTAAGTCAGAAATCTTACCTATTAAACGGCAGTGTGTGGACTCTTGGTTGAAGTGTTTTGTCACCCACTAGTTAAGGGTAAACCTTTTGAAATTCGTATTCTACGTCGAATTCATGATTAATTTCGGTACCATTTCGGTCAAAAGAAAAGGAGATGGACATTTATTCGTTAATTTGGTTCGTATTCACCTTTCAGAGTGGACCAAAAACTGACATTTGACCTAGTCTTAGCAATTGAAATAGGTTCTTGTTGGTTAAAATACTGTATTTCAAATAGTATTACACCTTTTGCCCTTCATTAAAGCGAAAGCAGTGTTCATTACAGCGATTGTCATCTTCAGTAGTGCCTTTCAAACTTCAACAACGCCAATCAAATTATAATTGCGCTAAAAGTAAATTCATTTGCAACAAGCAATTAAATATTCCGTTAAACTGAAGTTTAATAACGTCAATGTAAAAAACATTTATGGTATTTCATTAGCGTCAATCAAAATTCAATAAGAAAAATAGGGATATCAGCATAACAAAATAAAAAGTCAATTAGGGATAATATGTGGGTATATGTTGTACATACAATTACACAAGATGGCACTTAAACCGTTGTTTTCACATGTGTCTGGCTAGAGTGAACGTTACTATGACTCAGTCAAGAAGGAGCAAGAATATTGCAGGAAGATAAGGTAAGGTTCGTAAGGACTCTTAACCCTCCCTTCTTTGGATATTATCCTTGTGGCAGTTGAGCGATTGAACCTCAAAGTATTCGCCATTGTAAGATATAGTCTTGTTCTGGCTCTTAAAAAAACAGTAGTTACCTTTCCGTGTTATCCTGCGAGTTCTGTGTATCCTTCTTAGTTCAGTTATTGCAACGCTTACTCCAGCCGCACACATCTGAAAAAGACGTTTCAAGTGCTATATCTTGTGGAACAATTTCCTGTAAACATTGCCAGTCTTGGCAATTGTTATTACCAGTCTTCTTCATACAACATATCTCAATATGTACGCGCTATCTCTAATTGACTTCTTATTTTACGTTGTTGATTTCCCCATTCTTCTCATTGAATTTTGATTGATACTAATGAAATACCATGAACGTTAATGTTTCGTACACTGACGTTATTAAACTTCAGTTTAACGGAATATTTAATTACTTGTTGCAAATGAATCTACTTTTAGCGCAATTATAATATGATTGGCGTTGTTGAAGTTTGAAAGGCACTATTGAAGATGACTATCGCTCTAATGAACAACGCTTTCGCTCCAATAAAGGAGAGAAGGTGTAATGGCCAGAAATTTCGGTCACCGCTTAGTATTTTAATAAAATACAAAACAATGGAAACTCCAAAAATTGAAAGCATTTTACTTACAACTTTTCGAATAACTTGCTGTCTTCATGAGGAATGATGTGTGGGTCGTGCGATCAGCTGGAAATACACGGACAGAAAACTAGTGACGACATGCATGTATATTAATGAAATATCACGAGCTGTTTAGAAGCTTTTGTCCCGTCTTTGACGACGTAAGTTACCGCTGTATTGAATATTGTTAAGGTATTTTGGTTAATTTGGGTTTTAGGTCAATGGAGAGTTTAGTGCTGCTAAATCAAAGATGGATGGAAGTGGAAAGAAAAAAGACAACGAGACACTGTTTATCATTCTTTCTGTTTTCGTCCCCGTTACATTTGTCATCTTGTCATGTCTTTTTATAAAATGCATGAAGAAGCGAAAAAGCTCACGGAAAATTAAAGTATGAAAATTAATTCTATTTTATCAGCAAATTAAAATAGAGGCTATATACCCTCATCGTTCTTTCCATTTATTTCTATTTATTCGTTTGTTTGTCTGTCTGTCTGCCTGTCTCAACATCTGCGTAAAATATAACACAGTGTAATACGGCACAAAACTGTGTAATTATAGCTGATATGTAGTATTCGACATACAACATACCTGTACAACATGCGATATTCATATGTGGTCTGTGATCGAAGGTCTCTATCATATAACGTCACTTGGTATCTTATAAATAGCATATGAGATGACATAGTATATGTTGCTGTATAGCATGTATGACATAACATGAGATACAATATTAATAGTACAACATGTTATAGTATCTCTGGGTCAATTTAGTTTTTTTACAATTCTAAACTAGACACGCTACAAAAAAAATACAAAATTAGATTTTAATCTTCTTATATTTCTTTATATAACTTTCCTTCGAACTAGTTTAATAAAGTTGCTGCACAAAGACCAGGCAGTAATCGGCAAGAACAGGAAGCGAGTGATACCAAAAGGTAGGGACCAAAGTGCGTGGAGGGGATGAAATGGGGTGGTGAGTTTTGTAAGCGTATTTCAAGGTGTTCAACGTTTCATTTTGTTCCTTGGACTAGCGTGTAATCGAAAATATTTTACTTGTGTAAGCTTAATGAGTAACTTAGAAATTGTAGTTTGTTCGTCATGCTCATTCGCCAGAAACAAATGTACAAACTGTAGGTCTAGGACAGATCATTCTCGAGTGATGACAAATGAGGACAACTAGATTTTGGATCAATTGTTTATATGCCATTCTCTTTTCATTTAAAATTAAAAGTTTACCTCTGAACCAATCCAAGTCCAAATTGTCAAATTGTTACTTTAATGAGGTTGCTTTAGCTTCGAAAAGATCTATTTGACGGCGGATTTTACAATTAGCCACGCCAAAAATTAAATGTACCAAGGGAAATTGGGAATATATCTTTGTTTTCTTATCTTTCAATATCAGTTACTTTACCAGTTTGTAAGCTGCGCTAAAATTCACCACTAGTATGCCATTGTAATTTTTGAACCAGTGATATTTTGATTTTAGCGAATTTCAATGAATTTCGTGTAGTTTTAACCCGAGGTTTGCACGCCAGAATCCAAATTAGCTGTATTATCATCTTGTTTGCATGCAACTTTAATTTGGCTCCTTCTTCTGTATCAGTGATGAAATTTAAAATTTATTCGTCTCCTTTTCGTTAACCTAGCTTGCGTTAACTCATGTGGCGCAGTTTCATACGACAAACTAAACTTTGCAAACACGGATTGGCAAAACCAAGTTTTGCCAATCCGAAAAGAGCCGGTTTTTATTCTCGCAAACGTTTTCTACAACTTCGTTACTATAAACCAATGAAACCTCGCGTACGGTTTGCGTCATTTATACGTGAACTGCTCGAAATGGCGTCGCCTTAAAGCTCTGGTCAGATGGCGCATGATAGTCGATGATAGTGGAAACTCTCGCTCCCGTTTGACTACCAACTATCATGGACTATCATGAACTATTATCATGAACTATTATCATTTGAGCATGTTCAAGTTTTCTGTTATAGTGGATGATAATTCTTTCCGTTTAAACACTCGTTGGTGATAGTTGATGATAGTTAGGAGTTGAAAATGAGTTCTTAAACTATCATCGACTATCATGCGCCGTTTGACCAAGGCTTAAGACAACAGTTTAGTAACTTTTCAGTATGTCGTGCAAAATTCACAATAATCTATGCATGTAGGACATTTCTTCCCTACAACAGGACAAGCATGTCAAACAGTAGATTTTGGAAGCAAGTGTTAGTCAGACAACTGTTGTGGTTAAAGCAAAGTCATTGTGCCGGTGGAAGTTTGTCGTGTTGTAAGCACGTTCGCAAATTTTTTAGAGTTCACCAACTCATGTTTGCATACTTTCATTTGTCGTGTGAAGGTGCCTTTAGTTTCTCGACTCTTTCGGTCCCTAAATAGACAATCACACCTTGGCTGTACCGTAAGTTGCGTCAAACGTCTAATCAAATACAATCAAATTCTTTTCGAGAACCGAATATTCTCAGCATGTCTAAACACTTTTAAAATGAGATCACTGGCATTCCGTGCTCCATTTCTCTAATGCACAGGAACCTTTACCATACCTATTTTCTGTTCCAGTGCCGTTGAAGAGCAATACGAAAGGGTTCCTACATTACCTACAAAAGACTATCCCGACGTTGTCATTGAAGCACCAAGAGGCAAAAGTCAATCCAAGAAAAAATCCAAGTCTGCTGCACAGTTGGATAAGGATAAAGGGGTAAGTTGAAAAGTACCTTTCGTAAAATTTGTTGGACATTTCGGTTTGATGATATCAGTTTAACATCAGTTCAATCACACGTTTGTTCAGTTTACTGAAAAGCAACGCACAAAGGTGCTATAGACTCTAAGCCTTGATTAGATGAGGCGAGCTGGCCCGGTAGCCGGGCTAGCTCACTAAAAGGGCTAGCCCGCCTAGCAGTGTAAACCACTGTATTGAATACAACGCAATAACATGGAAACGAGCCTGCCCGTTTACTGAGCCAGCATGCTCCAAGGCAACTGAACAAGCCGGCTTACTTCATGTTATAACGTTGGAAACGGGCCAACTAAGCAACTAGGATGACATTTCTTCCATTAAGCATGCCCACTACTGTGGGAATATGAACCTCATATGGCGCCGGATTAATAAGGCAGCACGGTTAGCGAGCCAGCTTCAGAATTCAAATTCGTTCCTTGTATTTTGCGAGAGTTTAGTCCTAATACGAACATTAAAGCCCAGCATAGAATGCGAAACAAAGGCATGATATAAAGAGTTTTATAGAATCTTACGTTTCGTTGTATACATCACAACATCTTCAGAGATAATTAAGATTACCGAAGCTACTGTGTATATTTACATGCGTCTGAAGATGTTGTGATGTATACAACGAAACGTAAGATTCTATTAAACTCTTTATATCATGCCTTTGTTTCGCATTCTATGCTGGGCTTTAATATTCGTATTAAAATTGAGATTCCCGCCTGGCCAATCTATGGCTAGAGTTTAGTCCTATCAGGTGTTCAAATACGTGTACCCAGTTGGGCAACGTAACTATTTAATATTGTTGAGTTTTTAAAGAGGTTTTTACGAAATGATTCTAGGAAGAGGTGCTGGCTCCTGCAAGCTTGTTTCAAAATATTACTCGAATTAACTACGAAGGATCAACTCTTGCAACAGTCGACGAAATTCCACTCCGTTTTCGTTCTGCAATTCGCCCAGTTTTTCAGGAAGTAGGAACTACCAAATTGGTCCATCAACAAACCCCAGCCGAACAAGAGATGGTCCGCGATTCCGGTGTCCCTCATTCGTGGTTAGAGAAAAAACAAAAAGTGGACCTGCAGAGTCGAAGTGACGAAAAACTTACATCTAACGATGACAGTGTTGCTCCAAGGGTTAAACTAGAACCTGTAACTTCCCAAGAACAGGAACAAAAAGTCGAAGAAAATACTGACGGAGACTCAAATGATACGATTCAAATTAAGGTGAGTAAATTTAAGACAAATTTAAGACTTAGACATGCGTAAAAAAACGCACTAATTGTAGCGGACATACTTAAGGATTGTTAAAAAGCAGTTCATCAAAGTGTGTTGGCGTCGCTGGTCAGCAGTTGTTGATAAGTCAGGAACAGTGAACTCTGTTTATAATAACTGGAACGCCAACTACTGTACATTGGCTGGGGAAAAGTAAAGGCAAGATGGCCACTTTTGGAAGCAAACTTTGTGCGTACGTTTCAGTCCCCTACGCGGTAATAGACGTCATGCACTGACATGCAGTCAGTGAGCTCTATATATAACTAGAGAGATATCTTACGGCCCTCAGGAGAAGCCAAAGATGGCGGGCATGGAGGTGATTTTTGCACGTCACTTTCAGTTCCTATACGCGGTTTTGCACGTCACTTTCAGTCCCTTACGTGGTTCCTTACGTGTATTAACACGTCATGCACTGACGTGCAATCAGTGAGGTCTATATATAACCGGAGAGATATCTTCCGGGCTTGAATTTTTGCCTGACCGATAAATTGGAGTTCTTCCTGCGGTTGTAATGAAGCTTACTGCGTGCAATCAATCAATCAATTGCGATAGCTGGGACGCTAATTCCACGTCATTTGTCGGGGAAAATATGAAGCCAAGAAAAGAAATAAGTTTACCCGAGTCTTAACTATTTCGAAATTGCGCATGCTCCTCAAGCTCAATTAAATCACAAAAGTTATCTGAGACACTGACTGGAATAGAACCCATAAGCTTCTGATCGTCAGTGAGATGCTTTCCCATAATATACAAAAAACAAACTTACATTTTACTGTAGATTTCAGAAAACCTCGTTGCATCTCGAAATTCCAACAGGAAATATGGTGAAAATGAGAAAAGTTGAAACTGTACACTAAAGTTGGATACCTCGGGGAGTTGGACCGTAAAGAGTTATCCAAAAAAACAACATCTCTATACCGGTCTCCCCATAATTCTGTTTAAGTTTATTTGAACCATCAGATGTATCATTAGAAAAATATAAAAGAATTCTTGTGATGATCACAAACTTAAAACTGCTCATATTCGCGTAGAAACAGCAAACTGAAAACGGGGTAAAAAATCGTAGTCACGTGGTAATTTCCGTTTACAGTTTGCCATAAACACGCGTCTAAGGCCGCGGACACACGGTGCAACATTGCAAGCAATATTACGTGAAACCCTGAATGACATTCGCGAGGAGAATATTTCATGTTGGCAAAATTTGATTTCAAAATCAAGGAGGAAGCTATAAATTAGTGAAAACCAACTCTAAACTTATCTACGCCAATATTTTTCTTTAATACTTACTTTAATTCAAATCAAATGTAGCAAACCGCTTTAAAATCTCATCCTCGCCCATGGTATTTAGTAGTTGTTGCAACAAGCAATGTTGCACCTAACCTCGTAGCCTTTACTCCAGCGAGTGGGAGCCGTAGTTCTTTACTCCAGCGAGCGGAAGAGCACCGAGTAACGAACCCGGGTAGCAGATTGTGTTGAACCTGCCTTTAACTTCCCTATCGCTTGTGTCGCTCTTCAACCTAACAAGTTACTTCAAGCAACTTGTAACAACTAGATAAAATTACATACTTGTTTCCTCGTCCACATATTTTCTAGAAGCCTGTTGTGTACACATCTTGTTAAGAAGCTGTGATATTTTTACGCGTGTCTCTTGCGTAACTAGGGAAGATAGATTGCAACCAGATAAGGTAGATTGAACAAGAAGTTAGATTGCAACTCTTCTAACACTAAAAGTGCGAAGCAATGAAGGATGAGAAACATAGTCAAGCTATTGGGAATCATAATTATAGTAAAAAAGAAACCTGGCTCCAATTACCTGATGTGTTGTGGTTTTAGGCCAATATTGAAAAATGGCGAAATAAAATGAGGCAGAAAGAGAAAAGGAAGAAGAAGCGTGAAGGAAGGAAACTCTTGGAGCAAGATAAACTAATTGCTTTGGAGGAAAGGAAACTTTCCCGCCGTGACTGGCTCATGGCGCAGCCCGAGGTTGGGAAGATATTTAGATTTTCTGTTTTCAAACTATAGTTAAGCTGTATGGATATAGAGATTTTCAACTGTCTCAAAAAGTAGTTGTCACTTGTTTCCCGCGTTCGTTCTTTGACCAATCAACTGCCGACGAATTGACACACCGATGACGAGCTAACCATCCAACGAACCTTCTAATGGAATAACTGACCACATGTCTAAGTTACTGAGTAACTTAGTCAACTAATCAACTGGCTCACAAACTTACTGACTTATTGATTAACTGACTGGCTCTAGCAACTCTCATATAATTCAATTCAAAAAAAAAAACAAAATGCTCTTTTTCCAAATGACCAAACCTTTATAGGCAGAATTTATACCTACGGGTGCCTTGGAACCGTTTTATAAACCATTTAAAAAACAACATCAAGAGCAACTTCAGAAGATGACAAAGCCTCGGCGAAAAGCTGAATATCACCGAACTCCGAACACTCAATAAATATAGCTAATAAATTCCCTTATTTTTTAGATACGGGCGATTTTGGATAGCGATGAGCTGTCGACAGCATCGTCGTTGTAAGTATTTAAATTTTCGTCATAAATTGAGGTTAATTACACACCCCAACAATATTTGGCCAGGCATCCGCACCAGCTTACGCGAATCAATTTTGATTTTTTTTAAAATACAGATGACGTTGGTCGCTCTAACAATTTCAGAACTTTGAAACTTCATTTTCGTAGATAACTTGTGCACGGATACAACCAGAGCTAACAGTCTTTCGCAAAGTAAAACTATATTTGCTGGCGTATATTTTTGTCCTGTCTTGCAATTAAGTTGGTTGAGTGAATGATATGAGAAAAACGTTTGAGAAGAGCTTTAGAGCGGTCCTGGAGTTTCGTCAAAAGTGAAATGAAGCAATGATAGAATGTCGTACAGGGTGGAGATAAAAATCGGAAAACTACTAGAAATTCTTGGTTTCTCTCAGTTACCGGGAGTAGAATTGTTTTAGGAAAATTTCGGGTATGAACTGGTTGGGTAGATGTCCTTTACATAGTTTTCTTACATCCTGAAAAATTTTGTTTGGCACAATCTGAATTTGGCACGTCTGATTGATTTGCATTTCACAGTGGACGCTAGCGAACCGCATTTCGTCACTCGTGTCGCTCGCTCGTGGCAGGAACAATGTAAAGTGTATGAATTCAAGCCAGAAAACTTTTTTTCTTTTCTCGCGTTAATCGTGTCCGGTGAATGAGCTCAGTTTTTAACTTGGGTTATTTTAGTAAATGACAGAAAACTAAGTGGGAAAACCTTACATGAGAAAAGAAAGTTAACTATGCTTGTAGATGTCGTGCGACACGTGGTAGCTTGGTGTGTATAGATGAAAATTACGCATTCTCCTCAAGCTTATAAACTCAGAGTACAATGTTATCAAATTGCAATCTTCGGAGACAAATTTACGAGTATCAGCATAAAGCTATTAACGGAATTATGCGTGCAGTTTAGATTTATTAGTAGATTAGCGTTTTTCGCTATTTTGTGTTTGCCCTCCGATTAAGCACAAAATGCATCAGTATTTTAGTGAAAGGAATTTCCATTTACGTTAACCCGTTTTACATCAATTATATTCTTTGTGCATAGTAAATGTTGTACGTTATTGTTTTTATTAAAACTATTGTCTTGTTCGTTGCTTTATTTACGTGTGGATAACTTGGTTATTTTCTCGTTGGTTTATCAAAAGGAGAAAGGGATCCCACCAGAAACGTTTAAGAGTGAGAGGACATCCTTCAGACAGTGAAAGTGAAAAGGAGGTAGGTTTTAATTGGACAAAAAGGTTGAGCTGTCTTCCTTTATCCATTCTTTTGTCCGAAATCATGATAATGGACGTTTTTGAATTGCCTTCTGAGTGTGCTGGTGATTTTTACATTAAAATATACAACCCTTCGCTAGAAATTAAGTTTAAAATGGTTATCCCTGAAAGACCATGTAATGTTTTGAAAATGGCCACCCATTTTAAACATTAAGAAAATTAAACAACCTCTTTCTGCTACATTATTCAACAAAATGGGTCAAGTTTTAGAATCTTTTCAGTGAAACGCTAAATAGATGATATCATAGGTAATCAGGACAAATAAATAAGATAAGTTTGATCAATAACTGTCACACGTTAAGCAATTCCTCTGAATTTTGTTCTTGTTAGCCATGATTAACTATCAAGGCTGAGTTCTTCTGTTGATGTTGTAATTATTTGAGAATGTTTTTTTTTTCCCCACTGAAACTCTTTTGATCGACTTCTTTTTGTCAAAAATTGATATATACATATACGTATACATATACATATACATATACATATACATATACATATACGTATACGTATACGTATACATATACGTATACGTATACGTATACATATACGTATACATATACGTATACGTATACATATATACATATCCATATACGTATACGTATACATATGCATATGCATATGCATATACATATACATATGCATATACATATGCATATACATATGCATATACATATGCATATACATATGCATACGCATATACATATGCATATACATATGCATATACATATGCATATACATATACATATGCATATACATATGCATATACATATGCATATACATATGCATATACATATGCATATGCATATAAATATACATATGCATATACATATGCATATGCATATACATATACATATAGATATGCGTATACATATACGGATACATATGGATATACATATGCATATACATATGCATATACATATACATATATATACACTGGTGCATATACATATGCATATACATATATACATATACATTATACACATACAATGATTTATTATTTAATATAGCTGTACAGATATTTTTTAATTTAGTATTGTATTTATATCAATAATGACATATTTAAAGATATTGAAAGAAAAAAGGGAACCACATAAAATTAAAATTTGTTAACCTCATGATAATTTATTCTCTTAATACTGTTAAAATATACCTTTAGATTGTACTCACGATAAATTTACATTTAACCTACACTGCTGAAGTCAACTGAAAAAGTTGACTCGAGCGGGATTTGAACTCGCACCTGCGGGAATACGGTCCGCCACTCTACCTATTGAGCTATCGAGTCTACAGGGATTGGAGGCGAGTATTATCCAGCTTAAGTGTACGAGATATTCTCGCAACTACTTAACGCTATCCACGAGGATGGGTGTGCAGTGTTTCAATTCTACTTCAGAATCATCCTCACGGTAATATGAAACGATAAATTCACATTTAACCTACACACCGAGTGTTTTAAATCCGATAAAGCACGGTCTACGAGTTTTTTAGATGACTTCTAAACGAAACCCTTTATGCATTAATTGACGAAGAAATTTTTGCAATTACTGCTTTTTGAATAATTTGATGAGAAAAGTAAGCGAAATCTTTATCAGATATATCTATATCTATATCTATATCTATATTGATAAACAAGCATTAGTGATTTCCCGGTAAGTAGAGTGCTCAATGCAAAGTTGCAGAGCTTTATAGCAACAATTTATTTGAGGTTATCTAACATTTACAGCTTGTCGTTACAACGTGTTTCATGCTTTTGCAAGCCTGAGGATTGTATGTATATATATATATATATATATATATATATAAAATTCATACAGCTTGTCGTTACACCGTGTTTCATGCTTTCACAATCTTTATATATATATATATATATATATATATATATATAGATACATACATACAAACAACCAGAGGCAGTATTGAGTTACTTAATTTATAAAGAAATAAATCGAGTACTCTCTTCATATGGTTTTGTTTTTAACAACTATCTATCTACCTACCTATCTACCTACCTACCTACCTACCTACCTACCTACCTACCTACCTACCTACCTACCTACCTACCTACC
>JBAHVQ010166510.1:0-20017 GCA_036872915.1 Nanipora kamurai | reverse complement strand
CGGTGACCCTATTCTAGTGTTATTGTTTTTAGTTTTTAACTAGAAAAGTTTTTGGGCTAATTGCATGTACCTTTTGCCGGCCACGAAACCAGAGTAGCACTTTGAATATGACTAATACTTCACCTGGTTGTAAAAAAAGGCTATTTACCACCATGAATATCTTTCCAATTCTCAACCGTTATTTTAAAAACAGATATTGAATCATTCTCTTGTTTGATTGATTTTTGCAAGACACGGTTTTAGTTGTAAATCGATGTTTTGAGTGTACTTCAGGACAATTACATGCACACAGAAGTTAATAAAACCATTCACTCGACATTGTTTAGAATTAGGAAATTTACATGAGGAAATGACTGTTCTGTTGAGCTCAACAGGTAGAGCGGTGGACCGGATTCCCGAAGGTGCGAGTTCAAAGCCCGCTTGAGTCAACTTTTTTTAGTTAGGATAAATGTAAATTTATCTTTTCATATTACCCTGAAGATGATTCTTAAATAGAATGGAAACACTGCACATCCATCCTCATGGATAGCGTTAAGTCCTCGCGAGAATATCTCGTGCACTTGAGTTGGATAATAACTCTCCTCCAATACCTGTACGCTCGATAGTTCAACAGGTAGAGCGGCGAACCGGATTCCCAAAGGAGCAAGTTCAAATCCCGCTCAAGTGAACTTTTTCAGTTGACTTCAGCAGTGTAGGTAAATGTGAATTTATTAAAACTTTAAAAACTCTGTTCTTTCATGTTGACGTTTCAGGGCAAGCGCCTTTATCAGGATGCGAGTTAACAAATTGTAGAACAGTTCTCTTCATATTTATCCGTTCCATTAAAATTACAAAAAATCTCTTGCATTAAGTCCCTGCGGAATAAATTAATCCAATTTAGACGCCCAAAAACCTCCTCTCCTACACACGTAAAAACGCACCGCTTGTTTTTGCCTGTTAACAAGCTCGAACAAGGTTCAGCTGGTTAGCTTGAACATGGTTGTTCGGATAGGCTTGATTTGGATGTTCAAAAAGGTTGTTCATGGCTTGATAAACGAACAGACTTGAACGACGTTGTTGTAACGATATATTCCGTGCATGATAACAGGGCTGTTTCGAGAGATGGAATAACAAACAAGAACATGTGTTGTTCCGCCAGCACATTTTCGGGTCTGTAATCAATACTATTTTTGTTCGTTGAACCGAGAATTTTTGGTGTTTTTGTTCACATGTGTAAGTGGCAACAGCAGCATTTCTTCAATCCGCCATCGTTCGTTCTGGCGTGGTTTCTCGTGAAAGTGTCGAAAATCCTCGCGCGTTACCCACTAATAGCACAAACTGAACAGGCATAAACAATGTCGTCAAACTAACAACAATGCTCATGCCTGGTTGAGCAGTATAATAAAAATGATGTTAAGTCAACAATGTTGTTCATACATGGTACAACATGTTCGGCGTGTTGTATCAAGGATGAACAGGAATGTTACAACAACCACGAACTTGGTTGTTGTATCAAGCTGTATTTTGCTTGTTCTACTATCCATGCAGAACTGATGTTGATTCGCGTAGCTGTAACAGCATGTTGAAACATGACTGAACGATGTTATTTTACCAGTCCTGTTCTATCATGATGACAATGTTGTTACAGGTTTGTTGAACCAACAAGCCTGTAACAACATGTGAGATTTTTACATGTATATTGTTAGTTGGATCAGTTTTATCTGTCTTATCAATTATTTTAATTTGTGTT
This sequence comes from Nanipora kamurai, assembly GCA_036872915.1. Lineage (NCBI taxonomy): Eukaryota > Metazoa > Cnidaria > Anthozoa > Scleralcyonacea > Helioporidae > Nanipora > Nanipora kamurai. Next base: position 18,288 of record JBAHVQ010166510.1, on the reverse strand, counting down.
TCTTCCCAACTATTGTCCCGACTCTCAAAAATGTGTGTACAAATGCTCTCTGGCTATTTCTTTTTGACGTTTATTACCTAGTCAAACTACTTTTATGATTGTTAAATTTCTATCGAAATGATGTTGTGGTACTGTATCGATGTTGAGGCGGGTTGTTACGTGAGTGCTTTGAGAATGGAGTTGCCGTCCAAGCCGTGATGAAATACACGCAACAACAGCTGATAAAAGGTGTTCTTTACAGGACAGCAACTCAACAACAACTGCCGTAAACGACAATGCACACGTTCTTTACATACGTACATACGTCAACTACACAATTACGACTGGAAACTAACGATAACTTCAAACTAGTAGCGGTCCACGCTACAATACTTCCCGCATAAATCTTTCTACAATTTCTACATCTTATTGTGTAAACCCCTCCCGCCGAATCACAATCAAATGAAAAATTTATGTGGTAAATCCCGTCCTCTTTCTTCAAATATACTCCTATTTCCATTTTCTTCCTTTTAGTTTAGCTTCTACCAGCTCATCTTCGTGGTTTCCAGGTCTTCTATAAGTCACATCGGTTTTTCACCAAATATTTTCTTACATACATTTGAAGAAAAAGGATGTACTTATCACATAAAATTTTCATTTGATTGTGATTCGCCAGGACTGGTTCACATGATCAGATGTAGAAATTGCAGAAAGATGTGTGGGAAGTACCATAACGTCATTTCGAAAGAGATTTAACAATCACAAAATTAGTTTGAACAGGTTTAGTAAGGGTCAGAGAGGGATAGCCAGAGAGCAGTATGAAACGATAAATTCAGAATTAACCTACACTATTGAGGTTAACTGAAAAAGCTGACTCGAGCGAGATTAGAACTCGCACCTTCGGGCAACCGAGTTCAAATCCCGCTCGAGTCAACTTTTTCAGTTGACTTCAGCAGTGTAGGTTAATTGTGAATTTATCGTTTCATGATACCCTGAGGATGATTCTGAATTGAAACACTGCACATCCATCCTCGGAGAGCATTTATATGCACATTTTTGTGAGTCGGGACATAATGGTTTGGAAGAAGTGCAAATTAGAATAATTGATGAGACTGATAAAAGTGATCCAACTCGGAGAGAAGGTTTTGGAGCCTATAATTTGGAATAATTTATTTCGCGAGGACTTGCAAGATATTTTTTGTAATTTTAATGAAACGGATAGATATAAATAGAACTGTTCAACAATTTGTGAACTCGCATCTTGATAAAGGCGCTTGTCACGAAACGTCGATATGAACGAATGAAGTTTTTAAAGTTTTACTTGTTGATTTTATAGTATGTAAACTTACTTGGTAAGGGGACTCTTATTTGTTGTATATTTGTATGTATATATGATAGCCCAATATAAATAGTTGCCCAATATAATTACAGGTACTGCCAGAGCACATATCCAAACATTGCTATTACAAATATTGTGGAAGCCAATGAAAATATAACTATGAATAATTGGTGTTCTGTCGAAGGGAACTGTGAGTCATCTCATACTGTTATCCCTTTCAGGTGTCTTGGTAAGTTGTCTAGTAACTGTATGTTGAAGTTAGTGCACAATGTTTATCCCAGTTAATGTTGTCTTTAGCCCCTAGTGATGGAGGCAATAATGTTGACAACCTGATTGCGAGAACAACGGTAACTCCGAAAATCGATAACATATTTAATTTATTCGACGTTTCGACTAGGCTTTAGTCATCATCAGGAATGCTAATTTGATGATAAATATTAAAGCCCAGCATAGTATTTTAATAAAAGCCATCATACAACCACGAGTAGAATCATATTAAAAATATTTATTAAAAGCCTAACGTTAGGCTTTTAATAAATATTTTTAATATGATTCTACTCGTGGTTGTATGATGGCTTTTATTAAAATACTATGCTGGGCTTTAATATTTATCATCAAATTAGCATTCCTGATGATGACTAAAGCCTAGTCGAAACGTCGAATAAATTAAATATGTTATCGATTTTCGGAGTTACCGTTGTTGTGTATTTTATTAAAATACTGAGTGGTTCCCGCAGATCCTGAAGTCATCAAAATGTTATTTAACAATGACAGTAATACTATTGCTCAGTTTATACAATGTGCCGTACAATTAATTTTGGTATTACCAGTGCTCACAATATGACGCTTGCTATTGTATAAACACGGCCCATTCCTTTCGCACGCCATGACTCCGTCAGCACGCGGATTATCAGCTCATATGAAAAGAAAGTAAAAGTTCGTCATTTAAACCATACAGATGAAGTATGCATGTATTACCTATCTTAATGAAGCGAAAAAGTAGAAATAAGGTGTTCGTGATTGACAGCTATTTGCAACAGATTATATTGGGGCGGATCCAACAAAAAGTTTGAGTGTAGCTTGATGATATCACATGTAAGGCGTTATATTGGTAAATGATGTCATACTTTATATGTGTGGCATTATCGTCATAAACTAGGATGGCAAAAATAAACGCGAAGATTTGCAAAGTGCAACAAATCAGGAGTAACCACACACAATACAACATACCCTTCACTTCAGAACCCATTGAGTGGGACGTGTTATACTTCTGTGACTTCACTAGCAGTAAAAATCAGTATTAATGTAAATATATTGCGAGCACTTAAACTAACAAGTAAATCGTCCCCGTCTCGACCACTCTAGGAGCGTCTTGTTTACTTTCGTCGATCGGATATGTCACCCGCAGTATCTACGGCAAGCGCCGCCACAGAATTCGTATTGCCTTCTCGATAAATAAGTGAAAGTTGAATAACACGTTCAGTGAACATTTGCTCGGCATATGAATCAAATATTGCCACTTTAGACCAAACATTAGTGTACTTACATAGTCAAAGCCAGTAGTGAACGCAATTCAAAAGACAACAAGTGTGACTGGCTGAGCGGGAAATTTAGAAGCAACAGCCGTCTCAAATGTGAAACCTTTGTCTTCTCGACCCGATTAATTTATGCAAAATCGTTCCAGGCGACTCCAAAGAACGACCATGGATTGCTAAGGGCTCATATTTTGTCACTATATTCAAGCATGCCTCAGCAAGAAAATTGATGGATATGCTTCATCAGTATAGCTCCCGCCAAATTTGAGCTACACTCAACCTTATATTTGTTTGGCTAAGTCTAATCAGTATAGCTTCCACTAAATCTGAGCTACACTGAGAAACATGAATGTGATTGGGCAGACATAAATAGCCACACGCGTGCTGGCAACAGGCCTAATTAGTTCCTTTTCCTTTGTTGCCCAGTGCGGGGGTGTGAATTTAAGACAGAATTCGCCATTCCGAGGTTGCGCTAGAAACTGGGCCAAATCGGCCGTTGCAAAGCGTTCCGGGACTGTTTTGGGGGACGCATATGAACAAATATGACGTCTGTCAGTGATGTTGATCATTCGAAAAAAAGTTTTGACACTAAACGAAGAAGATATACCAGAAGCAGAACTTCCAAAACCAGCAGAGTATTGCACAGTTTCAATTCTAAAACGGTGGTTGAGTTGCAGGGGAGCAAAAGTTTCTGGAAAGCGAAATGATTTGATCAAAAGGTCAGTAGTTTGTTTACGCGTTATCGATTGTGACCAAAAATTGAAGAATTCACTGAATTTTTTGTTTTTTATAAGTTTCTCGTACATTCTTTTAACTTTGCAATCACTTGGCAAGGTATGAAACTTCATTTTTGGTGAATTCCTCCAGTTATTTGTGCATCCTGGGACACAACAGTTTACTTCTACCATGTTTAGGCAGACGAAGACTTATGGTGTCCCCCAAAACAGTGCCAGAACGCTTTGCGATGGCCGATTTGGCTCAGTCCCTAGGGCAACCTCGGAATGGCGAATAGATCCAACGAATTCCTGATAACATTTAATAAATTCACATATAAATTTTCCGGTATTTTGTTATCATTTGAGGCGAAATTTGCCGGAATTAACAATGAATGTCATTATCGAACCAGACTATTGAGACAATTGCGCAATATGTTAAGCTTCTGTATTTCATTTCAAAGTTTGACTGATGCTCAAGCATCGTTCGCTACCCTATGGATCCGCCCCAGGGTTATTGTCATGCAAACAGTCGATTATGATGGCAATAAATTGTCTTTTACTGGTGGATTCCGATCACGATTGAGAATTGCCATGTCAGTAATTTTGGAATTCGAATAGTGTTATTGACACGTTCTTGAAAGACTTCATTCATATGGTGATCTTTCAAAAGTAACCAAAAGTAACTGTAGATCGGTTGCCGAAACAAGTGAAGTTTGGAAAATGTTGGCTGAAAAGGAAATCTGAAATCAAGGACATTGTAGCTTTCGAGAATAATGGTTGCTACTCAGGTTTTCGTTTGGGATCTGAATCACGCTCAGAGTCATCGCCTATATATATCTTCTAAAATCTTTCAGGCGTGCGTTAGGCGGCGCACGCAATTATTTTGCCCATTGAGAGCAATTTATCATTACGAAGGGACCCGTCGTTGTATAGAGTGAGTGCCGGTTTCGGCGTTCGGGCACCCAAAAATTTACTTACGTTTATATGGACAAACTACCTCGGGGAATGCTCTCACAAGTCTAAGTGAAGGGTGGGATTTTCCTGTCATTAAGAATGGCGAACTCTTACGAAAGAAATTGGACTCATCTAATTTATTTGAACACCACATAGCTCCTTCATTCATTGTTCGGCCATAAGGACGGCTTCTGGGAAAATGTTCCTTTTTGACAAGTAGAGATAACGATATTCTTTGTTTTTGAATGTAAACTACTTTTTTACTGAGTACTTTTGCATGATATCTTAAAGAATAAGTCTTTCATTGGTGTGTATAAGCTGATATAATTTTTGTTTTTAATGACTAATACAAGGGATCTCAGAGCGCTCCTGATTTAGATTACTTTTCTGGGGTAACCTTGAAATGTTTGCTGTAAAAATAATGACGAGTATAAAAAGGGCTGTTGAGGTCTCGCGCGGAGTGTAAAATTGATGTAGATTTCTGTAATAGGGTTCGAAAACAAAGTGGCAAATATTTTTATTTTATCAGTATTTAGTTTTCCGCAAAATAAGTGACACGTATAAAAGTCGTACGCTGGAAACTGAAAAGCTCCAGTCTGATTGGCCATGCGATATTTTCACTAGCGAAAAAACAGTTGTCAGCTTCTTATTGGCTACTGTTTTTACCGACACAACATTGAGTTCCGTTAACTCGTTTCCAACCCGAGGATTTTAATGTTTCGGCAACTGTGTAGATTATTAAAGAACAGAGCAACAAGTTATAAATAATTCTAACAAGAACTAACTGAGACAGGTTTACATTACAAAGCGCAATTTTGAGGAAGTAAATCCGTTTGTGAGTGTAATACGGTAACATAAGTATAGTTATTTAGGAAACCGTGTTCTCTTAATAACCAACTTTAAAACCTTGTACCTACATAATAAACAAATTACATCACAACTCTTGAACACAAATTGTACATGCACATTAATCATAATGTAATGATTTGCCCAACCCGGCACTCCCTGGAAATAATGACCGATACATCATTCTTAAATTTTTGCATATTTAGTGTTTACTGCACCTTTATTGTAGTTGGTGACTTTGAAGCTGATGCTCTGAGCTATCCATCAGATCTTAAATGTGATTTTGGCCATGTCCAGGAGGGAGACACATGCCAAAGTCATGACTACTGGCGTGACCGTGCTACTGGTATCTGCGAGAGGGAAGGAAAGAAATTGGAAAAATATGGGATACTTGTCTCATGTGGAACTGACTTGTTCCAGGGTGTAGAATATGTGTGCTGCAAGGTACTGTATGTGTAATAGATAAAATAATAATAATGATAATATTACTATTAATATGACAATAACAATAATGATAGTAATTGCTGCCAAGTGCCAGGGAGATAACAAACTGATCTTGCGCGAACCTGAATTTTTGCCAGCAAGGTAATTTGAAAACGAGGCTGATTTACAGGCTGGGACTTTGTTCTGATATAATTTCGCATGTTCGCCACCAAATTTATACAGTTTATAGCTATCAAAAAAAGATAAATTAATAGTTTTCAGATTTTTGGTATTAGTGTATGCAATCATGCGAGTGTTTGCAGCTTGTAGTGCTCATCAAAACTGTAGGATGTTTTGTCGATAGGTCGGCTATGCGGCTTCATAGATTTGTGTCCGATTCTGCATGAATTGAAAACGTGAGTCTCCTTGTTGAACCTACGGACTCGGCACCATTTTTGTGCACGTTGACGGCTTATACTTTTCTTAAAGCAATCAACTTTATTGAACCATTGTAGTGTGTACTCAAGAGTCAGCAGTCAGTTGCATTTTGTATCCACTAGCGATAATACACGTCAATTTCGCGCTCAATTTAGAATTAATTTCTAAAGATCCCAAACTGTGTACGACCTGCGGGACGACGCAAATTTGAATAATTTAAAATATACAGCTATGCAAATTAATAAGAAACTGATCTATACTGATAGTGGTAATAGTGACGATAATCGTAAAATTAGTGATGATAAATATAATATGGGTAACAATGACAATATCAACACAAAATAACCAACTAGCCATGTAATATGCAATCTGATGTTTGTGTGTCAGACTGTAGAATTTAATCGGTGTAGAACTAGTTCCTTTGAAAAAACGTTTTGTCCGATTTCCCACCCTATCGTTTCAAATTTTCCTATTCAATATAGGTAGAATCCCATCAATAGTGTCAATCTTAATAAATAGGCTAAACGTCCTCTGACCAGTAAGGTATATTTTATTTTCACGATTGCCAAACTGCAATCTTCAGCTACCTGTTGAAGATTGCAGTGTGGCTATCCAAAGCTCGTGAAAATAAAATATATCTTATTGGTAAGAGAACGTTTAACTTATTTATTATGAATCACTCTGGCCGCGCTTCAATTTTTTCAAGTATCAATCTTGTTCGTGTACATATTTACCTAAAGCACTGTTCTGAGCTGATCAGTTCTAAACCGTACCCTGGATTAACCCTTTCTTGACCGAGGACTTTCCCCTTGACGAGCAAAATCGTCTGCCGTTAGCCAGAGTAAACTACTAAAGTCTCCAGAGGTCGCTGAGGGCCACTACGGTCAGGAAGGAGTGAAGAGATCGGGTGAACAGTGTGCCCTGGAAAACCAACCGCGGAATTACCAAGCGGTTGGTTTTCACTCGAAGGTTTTTGGTCGCAAATGGTTTAGTTAAGGGTCACTCACGTGCTAACGAATTTTGATATTGGTTGGCACACTTACACATCCACGAGGAGTCAACAGCGCTCGTATGACGTGCGAACCCTGTTTCACCAATGAATTCGAAGAACATCCCGTCCAACAAGGACAATAATTTTTGCCCGATTATCTATGGATTTACCATGAAACCGTTTGATGTGAATCTTCTTCGTTAAAAAAAATCAGTAAACATATTTATTCTTCTCTTTTGAATATTATCGGGGGGGGCAAAGATTAGGAACATGAAATATCGAGGGGCTTCTGACCTCTCCCGCTTCCAGCGCCTTTTTTGCCTGCAGAAAAGGGTCACCATCCTGATTAGATAAACAGGGAAAACCTTGTTATGGGCAATTTTTTAACGTAACGATTAATTTCCAATTTTTCTCTTATAGTTTGTTAGGGAGTAATGGCAATACAGCAAAAAGGATACTCTGACGAACAACATCATGTAAACCCAATATTTGACTTATGGAAGAAGACGAAAAGGATCACGGTGATTTTTTGACTTTATTTTCAAGTCTTTGTCAAGGCTATGCAACCGTGATGAGTTTCGTTTTGTTCTGTAGCTCAAATAATGGGTTTACAAGATATTTTTCGTCTGAGCATAATTCTTGCTCTGTTTTCTTGCAGTTGTCGGGTCGTAATGGTTTTTGAATAATGGCAACCGGCCAATTGTTTGTAAGTGTAAAGATAAAAGAACAGGAGACTGAAGTATACCATATCCTAGAATCGATTTACTGGACGTTTGTTCCACTGTTTCTTTTTTCTTCATTTTAGCGATTCGCGTTTTCAGTCAAGCTTTTCGAACTTCAACAACGTCAATCCAGTTTCAGTGGTAGTAAAAAGAAATTCATTCACAACAAGTAATTAAATATTCCGTTAATTTGAAGTTAAATAATGTCAATGTTAAAAACATTAACATTTATGAAATTTCATTAGCGTCAATCAAAATTCAATTTAAAAAATGAGAAAATAAACAAAAAAATTATCGTGCGATAAAGCGTATATGTTGTTTGAAGAAGACTGCTAGTAACAATTACCAAGACTACCAATGTCAAGAGGAAATAGTTCACGAGATATTAGCACTTAATACAACACGTTGTTTTTGGTGTGTGGGGCTAGAGTAAGCATTTAGATGACTGAACAAAGAAGGAGACGGAGAATTTTCCAGGATAACAGGGGAGAGCCAGAACATGACTATATCTTAGAATAGGGATTCTTTGGGTTCAATCGCTCAACTGCCACAAAGGTAATGTCCAAATACTGTACATTCAAGAAGAGAGGGTTAAGAGCCCTAATGGACCTTACCTTATTTTCCTGCGATATTCCATCTCTCCTTTTTGGTTCAGTCTCTGTAACGTTCACTCTTGCCGAGCACATGTGAAAACAACGTTTTAAGTGCTACATGTATCTTGTGTAATTGTATGTACAACATATACCAGCATTGATTTTAAATGGCTTGGGTAGAAGAATGAACTCCGGCGGTGAATAATGATGTTGGTTGCTACTCCGAGTGACGAACCATACTGGACAAGTAGAGAAAACTGTACCTGGCCCGGCAGGGATTCGAACCCGCGACCCTCGGTTTACTAGTCCGACGCTCTGCCAACTGAGCTAGTGGTAGCTACAGGTATCTACTGTAGCTCAGTTGGTAGAGCGTCGAACTAGTAAATGGAAGGTCGCGGGTTCGAATCCCTGCCGGGCCAAGTAGAGTTTTCTCTACTTGTCCGGTATGGTTCGTCACTTCGGAGTAGCAACTAACATCATTATACACCCGTACGTTATCGTTAATTGACTTTTTATTATTTTGTTGATTTCCCCATTTTTCTTATTGAATTTTGATTGACACTGATGAAATTCCATAAATGTTAATGGTTTTTACATTGAAGTTATAGAACTTCAATTTAACGGAATATTTACTTACTTGTGTAAACGAATTTCTTTTTAGCGCTATTAAAATTCTATTGACGTCATTTTGCTTTTGCTTGAATGAAGGGCAAAAGGTGTAGTACGTTGTACAACGAAAACTGAATTTCATTTATTCTTGCTTTCATTACCTGAGAAACGGTGTGTCGGGGTGAATTGGGTATTCTTTATTGACTGAAACAAATGCAGTTGGGTCCCGTTTGTCATCGCGAAGAGAGAATTAATTCAAGACTGAAGTGTGTGAAATTTTGATTAGCTGTGAAGTCATGAGTTTAACTAACTTTGCTATTGTTTTCTTAGAAACCAAAAACACCAGCTGAGACATTTGCGGATATTTTGAATCACTTCGCCAGCCTTGTACCAGCTGTGAGCAAAGGTATTTGGTGGATTTATTTGTAAGGAAAGTATGATGGAAATATGGTGACATTGACAACTAATCAGCTTCCCGAACGGAAGCTGTCTCAAGAAGAGAAATGTGTCGTTCATGATTGTTTCGTAAAACTGCTTCAAAAGTAATATATGTTGCACAGTTTGTAAACGTCTGCATGTGAACAGTGAAAAAAAGCTTTGTATTTTAATTCAACGAAGCGCGCTTTGTGAATTCAGAAATTGATATTTTTCTAAGTTTTAGATAAGTTTCAAGTATTTTTGAGCTAAGTTTTATGCGTTTTCAAAGTTTTTCTAAGACGATTGGAAAATAGTGGCGTTGACTGGGATCCGTTTGCAAAACCACTGACAAAATGACTTTTTTGTAGGGAATAGGATCTCACTTGTTATAGGTATCTGACATGTTTGTTGTGTACCTCTCTCAAAAGAACAGTAGGAAATAAATGAATATCACCCTTCATTGTTTAGGATGTGATCGTGCTAAGTATGACTTCAAAGCACGACTTGCACGTACCGAAAGGGACAAGAAGATTCAGGACCTGGCAAAGAACTTGAAGGAAGCTAAGGACCGTAGAGTGGCACTGCAGCAGGATGACCCGCAACAAGCCCAGGCTTTCTTTAAAAGTACGTATTCTAGTAAGATTTTGTGTTGGAATCTTCTGGCTGGTATACCTAGGATAACAAGTAACAAACTAGTCAGGATGGTTACAACTAAGATCAAATGTTGAGTTGCATACATTTTTCGTTTCCTTTTTGTTTTAGATGCGATCCAAGTATTGCAGAGCAGTGTTAAATCCATAGAAAAACAGGTTAAATTAGACGAGAGGCGAATACATCAAGAACGTCGTGAGTGCATTCAGATTGATATCAATCACAAAAAACATCTAGCAATGAAGAGCTTTGTGGATACCCTTCGCCACCATGTCGATAATCCTTCCAAGGTCTTGAAGACGTTCAAACGTTTTATGCATATCCTCGAGATTGATCAATCTCAAAAGTGAGAACATATTTTTTTGAATAGCATATTATATAAAGTGTCTCAAAAATACTATTCGGATTTGGGATAAATTTGTATCGACAAGGTCGTTTCATTTTTTCATATCCATATCACTATACTGTTTCTGAACACATGTTTGTCGGTCTAACATTGGTCGAATTTGGTCAAAATTTTAACGTCTGATCAAAAACCATCAAAAGTTGACTTTCTACTTCTTCCTACTTTCTACTCTTCCTAGTGTTGATATGTAAGCTAATAGCATTTTGCATTTGTTTTTAGGACTAAACGAAGAATGTAATTAAAGAATAAAAACGTCTTTTTAGGTCTCTTAAGATTTTACCACGTATACAGGTTATTCCTCTCCTCGATTTTTATAGCAAATTCAAGCGGACTGGAGAGGTGGTCAAACACTTCGGTGTTTTTATGTTCTTATATCTTACTGCTGTAGTTTTCAATTTGTTTTGAATTTTTTTGATGACGCAGTAGAAATATGCATGCCCAAGTATACCTGTTCTTCTGTTCCAGCTATAGTAACTCTACTTCGTGATAAATTTCTGCTTAATGTATCAAATTTGTCACGTTCTCAAACGAACTTTTAAATAAATATTAAAATATTCAACAATTTGGTTTTTTGAGACACGCTACGAAGTTTCAACCAAAAGCCCTTACTAGCCGACAATTCCAAAAAATAAAGCAGAAAACAAATTTCAAAAACAAGCATCTTGTTAACTCAAGATTTGAGAAAAAACAAGACAAAATTGAAAACGGTAATATTTCAACTTCATTTCAAAGTCTTTCTCTGATCTAACTCACAAATAAGCTGCTACACGGTGTGTATAAAAAAAGCTACCCTATTAAAATTTATAGTGATATTCGTCAGAAATCACTTGCTGTACAAAAGGTAATCTGTAAAGAATATTAACGAAGCATACGTAGAATAGCGTGGGTTTTTTTGGCACACTGTATATATAATCCCTGGCGAGATGACCTCATCACTGCATAATCCAGTAGTGTTGCGCATTGAATGACAAAGGCACAGGTGTTGATACACAAATGAGGGGCTAATTTACATGTGCTGGTAATTTCTTTACTGGCCTTGAGACCACAGCTCAGCTCTGACTTATAAAATTTTATGTAAAGAGCTTGTAATGTAAGTAGTTTGTTTGAAGTAATAGAATTAGGGGACTGATATATTTTAAAGTTATTGACTATGAGATTCTTAAAACTAGCAGAAGTATTAACAGGAGAAAGATCGTTAAGTTTATCGTAAAGACTATTCAGATTTGTCAGAAATTCAGTGTGTTCTCAGTTAATAAAATGGTTAGCAACCGCACTATTGAGAAAGTCCGAACAATGTTCCGAAAAACTTTCGTCGAGGCGCCGTTAATCTTTGCGGATATATTTTATGTTACAGCCGGGGTACGCGATTTGATAAAGAACGTTAAATAACAAAATTGACCGGTACCTTTAATCTGAGACGGATTTTGCTGATGCAAGACTTGACAAGAGCTTACCCTCTTTTACCAAGGTATGGTAAACAGGACGAAATTTTAGGTAGATTATCGCCACCATTTTGTTCAGTGGAATCAAATCCTAAATCTTCCATTGATAACTGTGAACACATTGAATTTCTGACAAATTTGTGTACTGTTTACTATAAACTTTAATGATCTTTCTCCTGCTACTCTCCTACTGCTACTCTGATACTTCTGCTAGTTTTAAAAACCTCATAGTCAATAACTTTAAAATACTTTGTTCCTCTAATTCTATTACTTCAAACAAACTCTTATGTTAGAAGCTCTTTACATAAAATTGAATAAGTCGGAACTGAACTGCGGTCTTAAGGCCAGTAAAAGTTATCACTATTTCCATAAATATCTAATTACCAGCGTATGTAAATTAGCTCCTCCTTTGTGCATCAATACCTTTGGATTTGTCATTCAATGCGTAACACCCCTTAATTATGTAGTGATGATGTCATCTCGCCAGCGATTATAAATATAACTGCTTATTTGTAAATGAGTTAGGTTAGACAAAGCATAGTCGATAAAGATAAATTGTCTGGAAACGGGGTAAAAGGCTTTGTTCATGTTTTTGTTCGCCTTTATGCAAATTTGTGCACTTTCAGCATTTAGGTTCGATCGCTTAACTGTGTTGTGCTTTATTACTAAACATAAAACAAAAGATACGTACACTTTCAGGGCACCCTCAACATAAATCGCAACTCATTTTAAACACTTTGAAATATGCCGAGTTTTCAGACAATGTATCTCGATTGACGATGGAGAAAGGCTTTGAAGTAAAGTCGAATTATTACCGGTTTTTTCCCTCAAATCTTGAGTTGACAAGGTGCTTCTTTTTGAAGTTTGTTTTCTTCCTTATGAAGATTAACTTAGTCGATTTGTCAGGGTATGGTAACTTTTGCTATATGATGTATTGGGCCCTTATGGCATAGAAACACGTGATGCTAAAACCGCCAAAGGAAAAGCCACCAAGTGGTAAATCTGGAACAAAGAAAATCATAATCCATTATCTGAAATGTTTGTCATGAGCATGCTACAATCCGTTGCTAAATAGAAGAGTCGATTTTGTACCATGTGATCAGTTTATGTAAGGGACCTATTAATGCTTCTCAGGTTATTAAAGTGCCTATGAACTAAAAAATTCAGTTCTACTTGAACTCCCTTCTTTTATAGAAGCCTTGCGATTAAGTTTGTCGTTTATAACTTTTTCATATCTCACTTCGTTGTTGACATTAAAATTCTTTTGATGTTTAAATTTAACTTCTTGACGTCACACGTGCATAATGACTCATCGGAAAAGGTTCGAGATATTTGAAAGTAATCATGAGCATGCGTTACTCCTGCACTGAATGTGCGTGGATAGTATCAAGCGATTTCGTTCTAAAATCGGAAAGATCTATAATTTTTTCCAATAAGTTATCATGAACGTGTTCAGTAAAGTGATTTTGGTAACACAAACTAGTGTTGGTGGACAAGAAACAATCTTTTAGAGACCCAAACAATTTAGTAGTTTATTCACGCGATATACCGTACGTTATTGTGTGGGTGTTGTTCTCTTAAAGATAGTTTTTTGTTTATATTAAGTTATGGTGGAGATAAACGTGTAACAGTCTATCTGGATATTTTTAGTGCTCACTTCTTGACGAAACTCCTTCACTCAAAGTCAAGTCAAGCCAAAAATGCCAGAGAGGCGTTTGTGTCGCATTTTAACCATATAAAATCAACGCTGAAAGAGGGCGTCGAAGCATTGAAACATGTGAAATCTGTGGAAGGAAAAATTCACTTCCATTTACCGTCTTGGGCGAACGATATTGATTTCAAGGTAAGCTTGAAAAGTTTTGACCAAAATCCGTTGCCAGCCGACAATTTGAAAAAATATAAGACAAAACATAATCCGAAAATAAACATCTTGTGAGTAACTCAAGATATGAGTTTAACTCAAGTATATACTCTTTGTAATTAGTTGATCTGACGAAAGCTTTGCAATAAAGTCGAAATATTATCGCTACACTTGTGTCTTGTTTTTTTTTAAACTCATATCTTGAGTTATTCACAAGATGTTTATTTTCGGATTAAGTTTTGTCTTATTTTTTTGAAAAGTTTTAATGACACATGACTTTTTCTTTCAAAAACAAGTATTAAATACTTGTTTAACTCTTTCCTGACCGAGGACTTTATCCTTGACGAGTAAAATCGTCTGGCGTTAGCCAGAGTAAAATACTAAAGTCTCCAAAGGTCGCTGAAGACCACTACGGTCAGGAAGGAGTTAACTGAAAGAAGTATACTTCTAACTGGCAATGACATTGTATCGAGGGCTGGGTAAACCCCCTGGGACGATTTCTTTCTGTGATCTTGTTTCCCTGATGACATTGGTCTTGTTGACCACCTTCGGCTACCATGTTAAGCGATGATATATGGTACTGTTGATTGCCATGAATTCAGGAAACCTGACATTTCAAGCAATGAGAGGCAATACCAAAGAATGGCAGCCCCCAGCACACATTTATTTTCCGCCAGTAAAGTCCTGTGTGTTTCTTACTTCATCGATACAAGTTTTGTTGCTTGGTCTTGCTATTTGTCATACTGAACTCAAGATGTCGGTCGTCAGTAGCTTTATTTTACAGTAAAAGTTTAACTTTGTATCATTTCATACATATATGATTTAATTTGGAATTATTTACGATGTTGTATGCTTTATGCATGTTTATCTTCCATTGTAGTGGGCACAGAAACCTACAGTTCGAACAAGCGTCCCAAAAAGAGCCCACTCGAAGGTAAACCCGACGGATCCTCCTCCTAAAGTAACGGACGGTAAGAACAAACGACGTAAAGATTACAGGCTCCGCCCTGAAAATGAGCACAAGAACAATGGGGACCACCCTCTGAAATCACGAGCTGTATTTGCAGCAGTTATCGGTCTAAGCTGTGGTGCTTTGGTCATTATGGTTGTCATTGTGCTAGCGCTGTTCTTCCGCAAAGGTGCTTCCAAACGACCAACCAAGACCGTGATAGCAGAGGATGATTCGCAAGAGAAGCGTCACCTTCTCAAGATGCAAGAGGACGGATTTGAAAACCCGACCTACAAATTCTTTGTTCATTGAAAAACTTTAACTTACCGGATTCCATAGCCAACTGTTTCATATAGGTGTAGAATTTTTTGATCGATTTACATATATAAAACGTGTCGTGAAAAGTTGATTTTGATAGGAAGCTGAAGACTGCAGGGGAGTTTTAACATACCAACTGCTCAGCTCTGATTTTATACTCTTTAACCGTATTTATTGATTTGTGTATGTGGTCTACTGCTTTCTGTGGATGTTTTTTAGCGTAGAAGTTCCATGCGCAGGCAATGAGGATTTCAAAGTTCATTAGAATTCTCGCGTACAATAATTGTCAACACTTCGGTTTAGTTACTAATAATACTTTACTTTTACGTATATATGTAGTATCTAACCAAATGTGATATAAAATTGTCGTGACCTCGAATAAATGTTTCAGTAACCACAATTTTGTCTTCATATGGCTCAGAATTGTTCGTATGCACGTTACAGGGCTTCAGCTAAAGCCTAAATTAAAAGCCATTCCTACTAAGTATGAAACGAAGCTAACAAAAAACACCGAAACAGCGATACTTAACTAGTTAGTTGTAGTTTTACCCAGTGTGAACCTATGGGTTATTATACTTCGCATTTTTGGTATCTATATATACTACAAGAAAATGGTTGCAGCCCCTCAGCCAACCATGATCGAGTATTTTCGATGGTGATCACGATACGAACCCGCTGTCATTTGTCAACTGGTGTGGGCTTTGAACCACAGGCGTGGTTGATGAAATTAGTACGAAGTGACCCTACTGAATTCATTAGCAACTCTATGTAGAGTCCTCTGTTAAGACATTTTTTTGTCTTTGGTGAAAGGTTTGAATCTATGATCTGTGTCATTTATTGACAATGTATCTTCAGGATGACTTACGTTAAGCTCCAACGTTCCGGCAGCCTTTGTGGCTGCCGTCTTCAGGGACCAGTTGTTTAAAGGACGAAAACCTCTGAAGATCCTTTCCTACATTTCCTGTATTTCATCCACAAAGTTTTAACTAATCCATGGGTCAACTAATCTCCTTTTAAACAACCGGGTCCAGAGTGGTAGTTTGTTACTGGCTTCGGTGTACTGTCACAACCCTGACGATTACCCTGATGGACTGCCTAGAGATCATACTGTATAAAGCTAGAGAGGGCGTGGAGGGCGGGGAAATTGGTAACAAATTGAACACCCACCATTTTGGGCAAATTGACCGCCAATCGATTGTCTCCAGACCCTTTACCGTCTGTTCAAGAGTTCACGTTCGTGTGTTTACCCATGATTCTCTTTCACGAATTTTCTGAAAAAATAATCCAATTGTAAAAAAACGTCAACTGCCCAATAATTAAGAATGGTTCATATATTGAAAAGAAAATCCAACTTATTTTCTTACTTGTTTTGTATTCTTTTTACATAAAGAAAAAACAACGGACAAAAGTGAAGTGGTTTGGCCCCCAATTTACACAAGATGGCGGCCTTTCATTTTGTTACCTGCGGTTGAGGGATATTTGGATACAATGCCCTCTCCAATTACAGTAAAATTCCAATTTCTCGAACCTCCAAGGGAAACGAAAATTGGTTCGAGAAATCGGGAGTAAAATTAGAGAGTTAGAGTGAAGCAAATCCAAGGGAAACGACAACTGGTTCGAGTTCGGAAGGTTCGAGAAATCGGAATTCTACTGTATGATCGTGATGATGGACTGTTCCTTTCTCAGGCGCCAGTGCCACAACTCGATCATTGGATACGATGCTCCCTGCGATTGTCTCTCGCTTCTCGTCTTTGTTTTGTATGCTCTACGTAGACCTTTTTCATAAATAGAGGACTTCGTACGGAAACGAGGCTCGTATGCTTTTCAACCAGAACGTCAATGAGATTTTCATGGCGGCCGACGAGGAAGGGTCGGGTTTCATCCATTCTTTGATTCATTCTTATTCAACAGCGTCTAGATAACATCCGAGAAGGTATTTCTACCACTAAAAATAGAGACAAGCACGATATTTTTTTGCGAAGTTGTTGTCAGTCAACTTAAATCTTGACATCTAGGACTAAGTAGTTTTTGTTGACAAACTACGACATGCAAAAGTCTCAATTTTAGTGACACAGACGCTCCTTTTTTCTTTAAACCACTAAAATATAATAGTTTGTTGGTGTTGTGTACATCGGTGCTTTTTAAGCTTGGAAAATAAGTAAGTCTCGTTCTTTAACATTCTCAAGGAGGGAAAGTTGGACTGCAGTTTAGAGGACGTATCTGGCCTCCATCATAGTTGCGTTCGACATAATAGGAAGATGAGATAAGCTAACCGCAATATTTAATGGTTTACACAGTTTGAAGTAGATGTAATGGGAGAGTTGTGGGACAAAGTCCCCCATATTTTTCTAAAGTCTCCAATAAAAACGACTTAAAAAACAAGTCCCCCAAGTCCTTCCAAAGCCTCCAATAAAAACGACTTAAAAAACAAGTCCCCCAAATCCTTCCAAAGTCTCCAATAAAAACGACTTAAACAATATGTCCCCCAAATCCTTCGAAACTCTCCAATAAAAACGACTTAAAAAACAAGTCCCCCAAGTCTTTCTAAAGTCTCCAAAAAAATGACCAAAAAAAAAAATTACCAAGGTCAAGATCAATGTCTCTAATGTCTCCCAAAGTCTCCAAGAAAAATGACTTTGAATGAACCAGTTCAAACCGGTTCACAATATTTTGATTACGTGTTGTCATGTGATTGTCACGTGTATTTTTCAAATGTCAAAAGGGACATGGGCAAACTATCTTTTTCTGCCCGCGTAGTGATTACACTTCGGCTAGTGTAATAGAACTTATAACTTCATATGAGGGAGGCACACAATGTTGAAGGAAGATTGGAGATAAAGGATCAGCCTCAGTGTTTGATTTGCGGTTATGAATTAAATCTTTCTAGAATAAGAAAACATATGTTAACACACATTTAGTTAATTTAAAGAGGTGAGTCTACATATAATTAGTTCATGATTGCCCACGTTTTCTTTGTTTTTAACCTTTATTTAGCTTAATTACTCCTCATTCTAAAAGCTCGGGGAGGGATTTGATTTTCCGCAGGGAAGAGCGGGGCTGATGAATTAATTTCAATTACTCATTGGAATGTCGAGGGAT
>JBAHVQ010166500.1:0-20021 GCA_036872915.1 Nanipora kamurai | reverse complement strand
AGTGGCCATTTTGTTCCAGTAGTCAGTTCGATCGATGACAACAACGCCATTGCCTTTGTCGGGTTTAATGATAAAAAAAATAGAGTCGTCGTTTCGGAGACATTTCAGCATTGTAAATTCTTCATTTGAGAAAACGAACGGAGGTGGGGTATAGTTACGGAAACCAGAAAGGGCTATATCCTTTAATTTAGTTTTAACTAAATCCTTGTCACAGCCAGATTCGGGGTAGATAGTCTCATGTTGTATTTGTCGGTAGAGAAGTTCAAACGGGATTAAGAAGTCACAATAGTTTAATTACTTCCTGTCATTGTAAATAGAATATCATATAGTCGAGAACACCTTGTAAATTTTATCACTTAGTCTGAAGATGTTGCAGGACTAGCAACGAAACTTCAGCTAATTAAAAATATTTTCCTTCAATAACTCATGTCTCAATTATTATGGGTTTATTCAAAATCATATGCTGGGCGTCGATTTTGTTTAATTTGGTTGCACCAAATTTCCTTTGTAGCAATGCTTTTTGCACAATTTGAACAAGACTAATTCAATCGAATCCAAAGAATGGCATCAAGGCTTAAAAGGCTTTAGAAGGTTTTCTGGGGCAGATGACCAATGGCAAATACCAGTAAGCTCCACTCACTCACACTACGTAATAAATACATGTATTGTCTGAGGTCATGATATGGTCAAAGTCACTCACATTCTCATCAATGGTGAGAGGGTCCAACAAGTGAGCAAATATCACAAACACTGTAGGTAGGACCACAAATTGTGTGCAATGCAGTGTACAGTGAACACTGCCTGTGTCAAAGCCTTGCAATACAAGAACATCACTTAACAATTTCTTTGATCTCATTCTGAAGGAGTAGTAAGAATTTTATCAAAGTTAACTTTGTAGCCAGTGGCACTGTTGCTCCATGTCTATTACTTTAAGAAATGAGTAAATTTAAGATAACTTGAGAAAAGTTCAATTATCTATTGCTCCACAGTATACTATTTCATAATAATGTAGTATTATTCAAATTCAAATCATCAATATTACATTGATAATTTTTTTACCAGAAGCTTGAATAACCATGTAGCTTGTAGAACAAATGAGAGTTGAATAAATGAATCATATCTCTGCTATAGATTAACCCGTTTTAAACTAAGAACATACAAGGGTTGACTGCATGAGTGTAATTCACACTATTTGACACACTTTGAGGTAATATATGATTGCCTGTTTGTAAATTTTATCATATAAGGCTGTGTCAATAAAATTATTGCACTAGTCTTTGGACTTCAAAGAAAGTTTTAGCTTTAGCAAGCTTGATCTGAGTTCTCAACCAGTTGGTTGATAAAATAAGAATTATACATCAGTCTAATACATTTAAAAAATTTGGTCAAGATTCCAGTGGTGTGATCAGAAAACAAGAAATCTATGGCCACATAGAATGAATGACCAGTTCTAGAGGAGATGACATAACTTTCTGTTAATGGAAGGTTTCACTGTGGCCAATACCATTTTGCAAGTAGGGTTGAGACAATGGCTAGAGAATCAGTCATTTCATCATGCTGCTGTAATCTTAATGGTTAACATGGGAAAGCACCTGAATAATCAAGACATTGTGTTAGCTCTACAGTACTTGCAAGTTTGATTAACATTTTGGGGTTTTTCAAAGGACACAAGCTTAAACAACATTAAAATGCTGTCTGCAATACGGTAACACCAAGATCCAATATGTGCACGTACATTTGTTTTATAGCAGATTAAAAGTATAGCGATTAAATTTTATTGGCTCAAGGTTGATCTTTCAGTCAACATTATGGACAATTAGTTGCAATGCTGATGGACATATGCTGAAATTGCATGAAATTGTTGCTTGCAATGTTGCAGGAATACAGTAGAACTCAATAGTAATACTCCACAAAATTTTGCATGATCAAACTTTTAGATCAAATGAAATCAGATACTTCGAGTATGCCCAGACAGGAGCTCATTGCAATGAAATACAGTAGAGAAACAGCACAGTAGAATTTAGTTTTCTTTGGAAGTAAATAAATGCAGACTATAAAATATTATTGACAGAATCAGGTTTATGGTCCACATCAGGGTCAAGTTTGAATCATGACTGAGTAAATGAGGAAGACTTAGGTTTAGCAGACACAAATGATGCCACTGGGCTTACTAATGCCCCCCCACACACTAGCTGATTTTTTGTTGGGATGCCAAGGTCTCACGCCAACGAACTATGGGCCACAGCCACACACAAGTGAATGAAGTCGGTGTGATATCTTCATGTTCTACAGAAAAATCAGCTAGTGTGTGATGGGCTTAAGTATGTTTATCTATTAAACAGGACTGTCTGGGTCACCTAACCCTAAGAAAACCCTGACCCTAATCAAAGACTCTTTGCGACAGGATTTTAGTTTCACATCATCATTCATTTATTGTTGCATGGAAATTCCACTATTTCATAAAAACCCATTTCCTACTCAATTTTGTTGCCGTTGAAAAAAGAAATCGAAAATAGCCTCAACCAGTTCTTGGAAACGCTAGAATCAACAGCTGCCCAGAACTTTGGCATCAGCAGAAGCCTAGGCACTCGCCATTTTATTTTTTATTCTGTACTTTTGTCATTAGATTTGTAATTGCGCCTGTGTAATTCCGAGGCTACAATGAAAGTTCGGTAGCGTCCCTGTCGATTGCTTCTGCGTGACATTACATTTTTGCTCAACACACGTAAAATAGAGAAAGTAAAATCACTAAACCCTATGAATTTTGTAACTTCGAATATCACTTTTATTACAATGATGAATAATGAAAAATGGAAGTCCACCCGAATGTTTTTTTTTGGAAGGACGTTGACGTCAAACTCAAATCCCATTACAGATAGCCTAAACGGGTTCACCGCCTAGCTTAAACGCTAACTTGACCCAATAAGACTTAAAACGTGACGGCGCTAATGCAGTTTCGCATACCTACCATATAAATAGATAGGTAACATAGGTAAATTATCCATCAATCGATAGCTTATTACCTGGAGATTATTTTGATACCATAACATCAACTGTTCACTACAACTACAAGATATTACAGGCAAGAAACTTTTCCACTTCGTTCCAACAAGCTTCGGTTGATTGGGCGACCCTTGTGACCGTCATGGCCGTGAACGGGGGGACCGTCATTTAGTAATCTGACAACGTTCCTAAGACTAGAATGGCTTGTAGTCCACTTCTATCAGGCCGTGGTAACATGCAGACCTTCACTATGTTAAGTTGGAATTGGTTAAACCAATAAATAGTAGCGAGTTTTCATTGCACTTTCATTGAGTTTTCAGAACACTGCGATCGGCACGGTGATCCCTATGGGTAAAAAAGTGAGCTTGCCATACCAGTCTTTAAAGATAAAAGAGAACTATTCGCCTAGCACTGGGCCTTAAAGTCGCTCATTTTACTAACATGGTGTGCAAGCCTCGCCGGAAAAAAACACTTGACGCGCTCTCAAGATTACCATTTCGAAATGGAAATTAATAAGCCATTCTGGTCTTACGAACGTTGTCAGATTGCGGTAACACGGTCCCCCCGTTCACATCTATGAAGGTCACAAGGGTCGCCCTATCAACCGAAGCTTGTCGGAACGAAGTGGAAACGTTCGTTGTCTGTAATATCTTATACTTGAGGTGAATGGTTAATATTATGGTATCAAAATAACCTCCAGGTAACAAGCTATCGATTGATGTATAATTTACCTATGTTACAACTATTTGTATGGTAGGTACGAAACTGCCTAAGCGCCAAACCGGACAATAGATTTGGTGATGGCGTCTCTGCGTCCGCTAAACAGCAGTCTAACCCCAATTTTAATTAGTACACTTTTAAAACATTATCATTGAAAGTGGTGAGTATGCAGAGTAATACTGTAGTCTACAGCCCGCCGATTCCATTGTCGAAGCTAAAGCAGAATCCTTACGATTCTACAGTTTAAGGTATGAAGGGCTCGTCTGTGTTACTTCCACCCTCTGGTTTGCTAAACGCAGTACAGAAAGTATTTAAATCCTTTGGAAATGAAAGAAAAAACCCAGAAATACTTACTAAAGATTTCCTTAAGTGACTTCATCTCTACCAATCTTGGACCTAACTGTTTGCAAGTGAAGCAAACTGTAAATGAAATAGTTCTGCTGAATTACAAGGAGACCGAATTCGCTTCTGAGAAAAACACAGGTCGCCTAAGGTTACCGTCAACAGTCCTTTTTGTAAGACCTAACCCATTCTCCGGTGAGAATTCTTGGTAATCGTTAAATCTTAATTCGACCTTGAATTCATGATAATGATAAATCTAGGATGTAGCTAAACGCAGACCTAAACCCCTTACCCTAATCGTTACCGTAATCCTAATCCTAAACCAACCTCAAACTACTCTGGGCAATCTGTGAGAAAATGAGAAAATAAACAAGGACCAATCTCAAAAACGAAAGTGCATAAGCAATTCCAAAAACGAAAGAGCACCCCGAAAAACAAACAGGCAATGTAATTTCGTTGTTGTTCCCTTCGGGAATGGACTTCGAAAATTAGATTCCGAGCGCCTAGAAGCACAGAAGTTTAACATCTGAAAAACGCTGCAAAATAAGAAAATACTTCTTTACTACACAGTCTTCTGAACATTATAATGTAAATTTGTTTCTGAATCAGATTTAAAATAGAAAATTTTCGAAACTCCATTGTTTCTCCCTTTGTCCAGTGGAAAGTATCCTCAGATTTGAATTATAAGCCTTACCGTAGTTGTACGTTTTTGATTGTCATATCAAAGATTTAAAAGTAGTTTCATGACTGTCTCGGAATTAGATCAGGTTATGATTGTTTACTCTTCATTGGCCATCTTAAACAGTTGTGGGTCAACGTTTTCGAACTCTGATGGCCGAAATGCTGTCCTCTCCAGAAAAGAGCCGTCTAGGGCAGTTCCACCTGTTGCCTCCCATTACACTGCCAGTTGCTTGCGAGATACAGATTTCAGCAGTGTTAAATTTTTTAAAATATTCGACGTTGAAAGCCTTGATCATCTTGCTGCAGTTTTTCAATGTATTGATATCACCAAAGAGAACATGTGTGCCTCTTAAAATAAAATTGTAGTAAACGCTCCAATGACAGAAACTTCAAATGATAGGTTTAGCGTTTCGACCACAACAACAAAATGTTAACACGTGCTCCGCCCTATATTGCTCGTGCTTCATCCCTGTTCACGTGATCATACTTCCTACATCACCCCCCTCGTACTTCAGATTAAATGAGAGGTTTGGTTTGGTTCCAACAACCGGTATAAAGCAATAAATGTCACAGTTCCATCTAGTTCAATCTAGTTCTCGTTTTTCTTTATTATAAGATAAAATGTGTGCATCCAATCCAGTTTACAAGTTAATCGATTCCTTAAGTAGTTCACCTTTCTTCAGTAAGAAGAAAGGGAAACTCTGAGTGTTCATGTTATTATGCTCCCAGTCTCCATATCGATCTGGAGGGCGAGCTGTTCTCTTGGGGCTCTCTGTAACATCAGCATCAGTTTCTTCTCGATTTCGTTTTACAGCATCATCGGGCACAAATGTTATTGTAAAATCGTTCGTTCGCCGATCATTAGCATCAGCTGAAAAATCTGGAATTCTGGAAGTATCTTCGGATAGACTTGTTGCTCCGGAGTCACACGAAGGAGAAATGTCGGAGTTGGACGTATTAGTCGGGGATTTCGATGCCTCAAAATGATTTTCTTTCGACTGTAGCTTGGTGACCTTGGTTCTTGAAGCCCGCTACTGAGTTCAAGGGAGTATTAACCAAATCTAGAATTACCTCTGTATTTTCCTCTTCATCTTCCGGACTTTCATTGGAGACGGCTTCACGTCTCTCGCTCTCTCTTTGACCTTTACGTTTGTAAATAGCGAAAACTGTAAATCATACAATATTCACTTGTGTGTAATTTATTTTAAACTTGTAATTTAACTAACTAAAGGTTACGTATGTATGCAATTAGTCTTGTAAATGGTATTTATAGGTATTCTATGTCATGTAATCTGTAACAACGGCCCCTTGAAAATCAGTTGTCTCGGTATACCGAAGGGTTTATCGTTTTTAAATTAGTTTAAACAAATAAATAAAATAGAAAGCGTAAAATTGTAAATATCTCTGAAAATAAATCACTGAAATTATTGAAACTTCGCATGTTTACGATAAAAAGTAAAATACACTTCTCTAACTCTCGCTGGTGCTACGTGTTACGGGCGGACACACCCGTCTACAACATTCTAGAATTAAATGACGTAATGTCTCCTTGCTCATATGTAAAAGAAATAACTTTACCTGATAGAAGCTTTCAGAATAATCATGTAACCTGTAATATATTTAGGTTATGAAATATAGTGAAAATAGCTTCGTAGAACATTCTAGTAATGCTGACTAATACAAGGCAAGTCTAGTCACAATGACTCAGCATTTTAAAATGATGTAAATAATATAATTTTAGAACATTACGTCATTAGGTCATTACATAAAGTAACTAAAAATAAGACATCTAGAGACTACAAAAGGAGAAACCTCGATTGTAATGTGCTGCTGTATGTGTTGCAAGGTGTTCTATCGTGCTACTGCGTGCCACTGAGTGAATTGTACTATTTTGGTGAAAAGAACTGCGAAATAGAAAACCTGTTACAAAGGACTGTCACAGAAGAGCTAGAAGAAGATCTGAGAAAGAACGCTGTTCAATCATCAATATATTGGTTATCATAGCGTGGTCTTTAGAAAACTGCCAGAAGACAGATAAGTTCGGCTTCTCTGAGTGACTGATTAGAACAACAAGTTGCTTACATTAATACTCGTTCTAAGTTTTCTTTTGTAAATAAAATTATCTTAAAAGTAAATTGCTAAGTTCACCCTTTCTAGTTACGCGGTTGGTATCACATGAGAATTACTTGATCTCAGTATTCTTCAAATTATGACTGAACTTGCTGGTTTCTCCACTGTGGGGACAGTGTTGACTTAAAAAATAAAAAACGTGCCGTGTCAGGCTCGATTATCGAGTTATAACGGCACAAAAGTTTAAAACACACGAGAGATGCGTGTAAAGCGGACAGCGACAGCTGAGTGTGTTTTTAACTTCCCGTAAGCCATTATAACTCGATAATGGCGCTACTAAAATTTTGTTTCTTTTATAAAATAACTTCTTTAATGTTTAGAAAATGGAGCTTGACTGACTCAAGAAGCATGCAAGTTCAAGTTGAAGGTCAGCTTTCGCACTATTTTGTAGAAATATTTACAAAGAATATGTTGGATTATGGTTATATCGACAAGTTATTGACGATTGGATGCTTGCTTAGGGGTGAATTTCTTTTAAACTTGGAAATTAAAGCAAACTGAGTAAGCTCAACAACCTATCTAATCTTCAAAACTATTCGTAAGACAAGTTTTTAAAATCCAGTCAATCTATTGCAAGAAATCTACTTTGACATACTACTTGACTACTTATTTACCTGCATACCAATTTTCAGAAAAATTCACCCAAGAAATCCGAAGATAATAGATCATACATGCGATAATAGTGAAAACGTACCGGTTTTCTAGCACTATTATTACTACCTTAACAATGCAAAATTACACAATTCGACAAATATCTCATGTTTATCATGCTTCTTCTACAGTTAAACACGCTTGTACCGAACTTACAACTACTTTAAAGATAGAAATGCCCGAAAATGGAGACCGTACTAATTGCAGTGGCGGACCGGTGTCTCGAAGGTGCGAGTTCAAACCCCACTCGAGCCAACTTTTTCAGTTGACGTCAGCAGTGTAGGATAATTATGAATTTGTTTCGCAAATTATTAGGCACAAAGCAAAGCGATTGCATATTATATAAGCTAAGATGAAAAAGGAGGAAACCTACTGATCACAGAAAAAATAGACCGCAGCTGCATGGTAAACATACAATACAAAACAGAGAGCAAATGAATCTGCTGTACGCAGCTATAATTGCTGCTGCAGCAAGCACAATGCTGAAAGGTCTGGATACACGAGCAATTTCTTTCTCACGCCGGCAACACAATGGGTCAAATTTCATTGCGTTGCCAGCGTGAGGCAGCTGGTCACACGATTAGTTTTTGGCTGCGCAGCAAAATGTTTGCTTAAAAAACTCATATCATCATAATGCACCCAAGGTCGTTTCACTTTCTTAAGCACTTGGTTCTCCTTCATTTTCACCGTCATTCCTGTCAAGTTGTCGCTTAACTTCGCGTCGTATCGACGGCCTAAGGCTGTGAAACTTCTTCTCGAGTATGTCAATCTGGTATTTGACACAGAGTGTGTTCGCGAGCTCCTCCTTCGCCTTGTTCTTGATATTTTGGTTTCGATACTGAAGATGTGAAGTGTTCCACAGAATTAGGTTACTCCGGTAAAATTCAATCAAAGCTTTTACATGGTCAACAGATAATTTATCCTGTATTGGATCGCATCCAGCGCACGTCAATCCATAGCGTCCATGCTTATTTTTAGGACCAAAGCCAAAGAAGCCTGCACCACATCTTGCTGGCCGAGCGACGAGAAATGTTATTAGCAAGCTAAAAATAATATTTGCATTTCCTGCTTAAACAATGCTGGTATGTTACAACTGCGTTGCGGTCGCATGATGTGATGCACGTGACATTCTTTGTCTCGCGCAGGGACGCGACAAAAAAAAATTGCAGGCGAATCAAGGCCTTAAAACAGAAAGCCAATGAAACCCATGAACACTAAAGGAATAGACTTTTAAATCAGCAAGATAATGATGCAAGAAGAAAAATGTTTGCATGTATATTCATGTAAATTATAGAAGTAATTTAGCCTTTTATAGCTTTCACATAGTTGTATCAAAAGGTCCTGTGTATATTTGTATTTGCATTGTTTTTGAGGTTGAAAACAATAGCTAAGCTTGCAAAATACAAATGTAGTAGTTTTATCGAATTGGCCCTAGGCGTTGTAAAGGTATGATATTCTTTCTTCCGACAAACTTTGTAGGTCGAACCTCAATAGATTGTATGGTGACCCGTTAGGGCCATCACTTCACAGAATTTATTATACAGGATTATCACAGGATTTACCCACAGAACGGTAGACTCTCCAAAGTCTTTACAGAGTATAAGGTATACCAAGGCCATTTCTGTAGATGGTGAGCATTTAATCTCCAGGTATTCATGAAATAAACGATATTTCCACCATATTGGTTGAATTCTACAGTAACATTGCGGGCAGTGTCGAAGGATGCACATCAAGAGTAGGCTATGCTGGTTTGCACGAAATGAACTTTCTCCGTAGAATAGATCTTTCTCCATAGACTGAGCTTTCTTCATCGAATGATTGAGGAAGATACCCTATTTGTAATTCGAAGGACCTTGCTGATCTTTTCCATTGAAGTTGCCTTTCGATGTTCCAGAGTGGGCCATTTCAGAGAGAGGAAATGCATCCGCCGTGAACTGTATCGTTGTCCAGACGAATTGTTTTTCTTCATCAGACTGTGTCATTTGGTTTGTTTTAGAGTAGGAAATAGGAACTACAATGGTGTTATGAAACTCAAGAGGAATATCAAAGCACAGCATAATATCTTTATGAAAGCCATCGAGTCGGACACGGAAGTAAAACCATAATACATACTAAAGTTCTAACGTATCGTTGTTATCATCACACATCTCCAGAGAATAATTACATAACTGCCTAAAGCCTAAGTATACAGTTACAGAGTTGTAGTAATAGTCATGCATTAACCAACCACAGAAAGTTACTAAAAATAAAGACTACAGATGTGAGTGAACACTAACTACCTGGACGAGTGAAGGAAGAAATTATAAAAGGAAAAGTGGTGCAGAACCAATATTGGCATTTAAAGAGAGTTCGAGATTACGAATGAGTAGACTTTTTCGTAAGAGAAGTTCGAACTCGAAAGGACAAGAAGAAAGGATTTTCAAAAAATCATCAAAGGAGACTGGGTTTTACATGTCGAAGCTGCGGAGCTTCGTCTGTCGTGGAAACCATCCGGCACCTCCATACACCCGTACCTGACCACATGGGAATCTCACCTCTCACTGGTAAAAAGCGCACTAACCCTCCCCTCACCAACATTCTTTCACACCACCGTGACACGAATCACCCAGTCTCCTTTAATGATTTTTTGAAAATCCTTTCTTCTTATCCTTTCGCAACCCAACTTCTGTCACGAGAAAGTCTACTCATTCGCAATCTCAAACCCTCTTTGTGGCGGTCTGAGATTGTCATCGTGCCGAGATTGTCATAATCATATGATAATCGTGTTTATTAATGTTTGCGTCCCATAAAACTCTAAAACTTGCACAATTTTTTAAATCTAGTCATATATTTGTGGATTTTGTCGTTTGCAGTACAATATTTTTTGGTTTTTCCTAAAAAGTTGTATACTAATATTGTAATAACGATGGTGAATCATCTCTCAACTCTGTAACTATATACTTAGGCTTTAGGCAGTTATGTAATTATTCTCTGGAGATGATAACAACGAAACGTTAGAACTTTAGTATATATTACGATTTTACTTCTGTGTCCGACTCGATGGCTTTCGTAAAGGTATTATGCTGGGCTTTGATATGCTTGAGATTACGTTTTGTGCCTGGTCAATCAATAGCTGGTGTTATGAATATGTAAAATACAACAGTTTAACAATTGGGGTAAGGAATGAAAATACTATGCTCACTCGGCACGAGATGACTATGCATTAGGATATGCAATGTAAAACTGAGAAACGATTATTTGTTTGGTTGTAGAGTATGTAGTAAGAGCTACTACAACTGGACCTAGTGTTGCAAGTACATGTTTGTAATAGTCGGACGATTAGGGGGGGGAATGAGAATATATTATAATAATACGCTTGCCCTATACTATTAGATGGCCTTATAGTTGGATATGCGGTATAAAATTGAGTGTAGAATGATTAAAAAAATAAATAGGGAAGATTAAAAGGTGCGTAACATTGTCTAGTGGATAAATATCTTTGGACACAACCCTGGACGTACGTTTCGGCCTTCCGTGGTGGCCACCTCGACAAGGATTTTGGGATGGCAATCGATGTTGTTCAGTTGGACGTTCAATAGTAATAGGTATAAAATATATTATTTAGCAAAGATGAAGCGTCTGCTTACCAAATCTGTTGTAAGATTTGGAAAGTCCAACTCTTTGTGCCATAATGTTCTTGTGTCAGTATAACACGGAGGTGGAGATGTGTATCTGTTTATTGTTGAACACGTACTATCACGAAAATAAACAAGCGCGGACTAATGGCATAACCAGATGAGGGCAAGGAGAGGCTAAAGTTTCCCGGTCAGGAGGCTGCTCACCACTCGCCCGCGAATGGGATGGTGAAAAATACCAGTGAGGTCAGCACTGACCATTGTTAGTCGCAAATTGAATTTTGTTTCTAATAAAACAAGAAGTCACCGATGTTTATATTCCTACATTCATATTTGGACAAGGTATAGGCTAAGTACTATTGAACCAACGTATGAGTATTTCATTACGAATATCCGCTGGTATGTCGTATATCGTCGTACCAATCGAGAGAACAACCTGCCATACCAAAGTAATGATGAGGACAGTCAAATGAACTCACACATTAATTATTATAATGAAAACTTTCCCAGTCCTTTACAAATCTTTTTAAAAATCTTTTACTCCCTGTTGAACCACGTTTCACGGGTTTACTTTAGCACGAATCACGCATGCCGGATATCCACTTTTGCCATGTACTACGGAGACAGTCATTCTACGGAGAAAGCTCATTCTACGAAGAACGTTCATTCTATATAAGGAGAATGTTCGGTCTAAGGAGGAAGTTCCTTCAATGGAGAAAGTTTATTCTACGAGAAAATTTTACTTACTCGATAGAGTCAGCTTATGTCAGGGGTCCATTAAGGAGGAAAATGGAGAAAACACGAATAAAAAAGAGGAAAATAAAAAAAATTAAAAAGCTGGAAATTTTGCTGTGCAACATGTTTATGTACTCAACCAACATGCTGGACAAAAAAGGTTAAAATCTCTGACAACAGTATTCCAAAATTTGATGATCCAAGACTTTGCCCTCAATCACAAGAGGGACATCAGGGCGGCCCCCTAAATTCTACAAAGGTTTACTCGTGCATTGCGCTCAGTCGAAATTAATTGTGATCTTGCCTACCCAGGAGTAAAAGCCTGGTCACCCCACTGATTTCTCACTATAGAAACGTGGGTAAATGATCATGTTGAATGGCCAAAATGAAGTCGTACACGGTAAAATCCCACAAAGTCTAGAGACGTTTTTCTTCCAAGGAATGTAAGAGAACCAGTGCAATAAAACGTGGTAAGGCTCAAGGAGCTAAATTATTCACAAAAACAGAAGATGTCATTCTTCGCGAAAAAGGGTCTTTCGCTAACCACATTAAGGACCTCATGTACTTCAAAGCTAACGACTGGTTGGTGTATGCAGTCTCTGTTTTTGATACATGCTAGGTCGATAAAAGATGTAGCTCAAATTGGGGTAATATGGCGTTTGGAAATGATCCTTAACTGTTGGTTAGGTGTTGATATGAAAAGCAGAATGGTGACGCAAAACAAGACAGCAGAGCTTCTAACATCGAAGATCCTGTTGAAAGAAAAGGAAAAACCTCGTGATCCAGGAAAGTTCTCCAAATGAAATTCCTTCTTTCACTTTAAAACTACGTATCATGGGAGTTTTCACGATGGCTAATACCTTGAAGAAGTTACACTTTGTGTTCCTTCCCCAGGCTGCAAGATGTCAAAAAGCCCAGACTACATAGGGTTAGTGCTCGCTACTGTATTCCTTTGTTGTTTACAGATGGAAACCAAGGTTTATTATAATTTTAAGATTCATATAAACATCTATACTGGCTTTGGGTAGAGAGTAAAGCCTCGACTCTGGAGCGTCAGTTGAAAAAAAAATTCCGGTCTAAAGGTCGTGGCTGAAGAGATTCCTCGTCGCAAACATGGTGGTCGAATTTCTCTAGCCATCTTATGTTGATTTTCTGTCTTGATCTTATATTCAACGTTCGTTAGTGTCAGGCGAAAAGAAGTTTTCACAGCAGAATGGACGAAATCTTGTTGTTTGAGGTCGTTTAGCGATTTGTATAAGAAGTTTTCGTTTAAATTTCAAAATATTTTGCCATCTCCTAGATATGTTCCTTATTCATTTGGAGTGTTTCCTTGTTAGGTTAGGTTTCCCCCTAATGTTTTTCTTAAAATATAACGACAAGTTTTTTCGGCCACTCAGCTCGTAAATGAAAAGATCAGGCGTCGAAGTCAACGTTTCGGATGACTTTAGTGTCTTTGTCAGTTCAGAATTTATTTAACGGTTTCTTTACCCGCAACCACCACCAGAGAACTTCAGACAAGTTTGAGGAAACAGTATTTTATTTTTATTATTTCTCTCTTTAACTCTTTCCTGTCCGAAAACCTTCCTCTTGACGAGTAAAATTGTCTGGCGTTAGCCAGAGTGAAATACTAAAGTCTCCATAGGTCACTGAGGACCTATACGGACAAGGAGGAGTTAAGAAAATTTCTCTCACACATTTCTCAGTGAAATCTGCCACTAAAAACTGCGCTGATCCTTACACCTAGCAACCAATCAGCGTAGAGGTTATTTTCGTGTCCTTGGTAAGGAAATATTAAAATACAGCATTAATTATCTTACAATTTTTCGATATTTGTATAGCACATAGAAAAAAGTTCCACAAAGTAATAAAAGGATATAGTTCATTTGAGATATTGGGTAGTCATCTGTTATGGTCAGCGGTACGTACAATTAAAATTTACTGGGGAACTGCCATTCATTGAGTACGAATTGTCCCATTCTAATAACTTGTTCATTGTAGTAAAAAGCTAAAAAGGAATAATGCCAAGAATTTCGTCGATTTCAAGTTACAGAGATTTTTTACTTATTATTACAATCAGGACTGTCTCCCCCAAAAAAGCATGAATGGGTTTTAAAAATGTTTAAAAGGGGCCTTATATATATCCTTTTTTAATTTCAAAATTTTTCATGACTGAAAATTATCGAGTTAAGTTTTTCATGACACTGGTGGTAATGTCGATATTATTATACGCTACCAGACAAAAAGCATTTGCCTCCATATTCCATTCAGGCAATATCTTAGTCTTCTCCAAACCATGTAATCCCCTTGAGCTAACTACCCTGCTTAAATTAACTCTTCCCAGAGTGAAACAAATCCCAAATGTGAAACAGCAAATACATAAGTCCGAATCGACTCATCGTTTGAGTATCAAATCAACGTTTCTCGTGGCCACATGACAACGTGTTCACATGTGATCAAGACGTATGTGATGACATGCAGAAAATATACGAACACGTGCATTTCAGAAATTAAACTTACCCAGAGTTACTTAAAAAAAATCTTGCATGATCCAGTGTAATCACATGTGGAACACTCCGACGAAGGACCTTCGCTCGAAACGTTAGTTTTTCTACACCTATATACGGCAGTTTCCCAACCCTTTTGGTTTTCTACAGGTCGTTCAGTATTGCCGACACAGCACTCTACTTCTATATGAAAAGGTACATCCTGGCGCGGGAGAGGGGGGACGTGCGTATTCTCACTAACACAAAGGGAACGGAGGTCCGCCTCTTGAGAACCAATCTTTATAACTAAACAGATACTCGTGGAATGTTTTCCCGTTTTCTCAACTTTAGCTCCCAAAAAATTTTAGAGAACTAATGAAATACAGTTCTCAGCAATCTAATTTCTTAAAATTTCCCGGCCTGAACACTGAGCTACCCACGTCTCCGGTTCTCTTCCTCTCACCACGAAAGCTCCTGAACAGGGATATGAATATAATATGTATATTTTTCTAACCTGGTCATGACCAATTGCATTTCAGTTCACCTGTGAGTATTGTTGCTTTGACGATCAATTGCTGCTACATTACATTCAATTATTTCTATCATATCTTGCATCCTGCTCAACTGATTTTCAATTTTCTTCCTTGTGGATTCGTTAATTTCTGAAAGATGGGTCAGCTGCTCTTCGACAATCTTTTCTCTAGTTTCCATCACTTCACGAAGAACCCTCTCCTCTAGTTTCAAGGATTGCTCTCCAAGTTGTTTCTCTCGGATTTCAATGTTTTGTAACATCGATTTCAACTGCTCTTGAACTTCACTCACGCTATTCTTGTCGTCTTTCTCGACTTCTTTATACTTGTAAACTGTTTCCCACAACCTTAACAGGAACGACTTTCTCTCTTCTTGTCGGTCTGGGTTCTCTTTCAGGATATCACCAAGGATTGGAGGAGACAACAGACGAGAATTGTGAAGAGTTCGTTCTAAAGTGACTACAAGTTTAGCCTGAAAATTTAATTAAACGTGTGATTAATAAGCCCTTGAGTTAAAAAGTCAGTTGACTTCGACAGTGTCGGATAATTGTGCTTTTATCGTTTCATATTACCGAAGGATGATTCTGAAATAGAATTCAGTTTACTTACCGGAAATTTGCAGGGCTAAGTAATTACTATATTTTAAAATACTTAGATAAACCTTGCGGTTGAATTTGTGCTAAACGAAGGACTCAAAAAACTCTAAGCTCTAGACAGGACTCGAACCCCCAACACTTTGAATGTTTAGATGTATCTTGCGGTTCAAACTATGCAAGTCACTGCCGACTGATTTCCTCCCAGATTTAAATGCAGTAAGTAACATTGCCCTACCATTTGACTTCTAGTTACTCAATGGTTAGAGCGTCTGACTAGCTGCCATTTAGAATTTTGTGGTTTCTAGTCCCGCCTGGAGCAGAGAGTTTGTTTTTCTAAGTCCTTGGCTTAACACAGTTTGAGCAGCAAGATACATTCAAGCATTCAACAGTGTACCATACTGCTATTTCCGTAGATAAATCATTTGCTCCATTTTTATGACCTGTGGACTATAATGGAAAAATATCCTGGGCTATTTCCTTCAAGACTTCCAACTTCAAACCTTGGCAACCCCCCTGTCGTAAAACCCAGGTTGACATGATCTTGCCGATACCTTGTGCAGCCGCCGTGTCTCTTGTGATCGCTGCATCATCTCGTTCGTATCGCCAACGGCTAAACCAGTCAAAAGGTTCGTGGTTCCAATGGTAACGAGAAGAAGAAAAACAATCAGCACTAGCCTTTTAAGAGTGTAAAAGGAACTTGTATGATTTTCCAAGAAAGTTTCTCGAAAGTCCACTTCTCCAGTCATCATAACAAAGGTAGTCAGAAGTGCATTGGGGATGGTGGTAAAGCCTGGATCCTTTGGTATCAACACGTAAAATGCCAAGGCAAACGCGCCGAAGAAAAAAACGACCATCGGTAACACCTGAAGACAAGTCAGTAATGATGTTTTGATTTACGTCCTTACGTTAAAAAAAGCAGTGAATTACATTGCATTATGATTGAACAACAAAAAAAGTTTCTAGTCCTTTGCACAGGTCGGTGAAAGCCGTATTGAATGTATCGTAAAAGTTTCCCGCTAAAGTCTTGTATAGTGTTTCATATCACTGACGCTAAAATTTTTTGCACAAAGCTTAACAACAACCAATAGGGATTACTAAAATGCACAGTCTTATTATTTTCTTTGATTTATGATTTTAATCATGATGTAGCCTTGCATTGCATCGTTTATTGGTTTGAACGTTGCTTATGTAGTTAACGTTGTTGTCTTTGATGGCGATGTTGTTGTGCTTGCAGTTGCTGGTCCTGTTAGTACTGCCGCACCCCAAATGTCCAAAATATTTTGCCCTGTTGTGTCGTTCTGGCTGGTAGAGGTAGTGGTATTGTTGTTTTTCATGTTGGTGTTGGTACGGATACTACATTAGTGCTGTTTTTGGTTATTGTAGTTGTT
This sequence comes from Nanipora kamurai, assembly GCA_036872915.1. Lineage (NCBI taxonomy): Eukaryota > Metazoa > Cnidaria > Anthozoa > Scleralcyonacea > Helioporidae > Nanipora > Nanipora kamurai. Next base: position 3,148 of record JBAHVQ010166500.1, on the reverse strand, counting down.
ATTATTATCGTTATCATTAATTACCATTATTATTATAATTAAAATTTTATTATGTGTCCATGTATGTAAGAATTAACTGCAGAGAATGGAGACTCAACGAGAGATGAATCCACGAGGGGTGGTAGGCCCAAAGGGATTTATCTGATATAAAGCATACGTTTGAGGTATTTAGCAGATTTATTTTATGGTAGAGGAGATTTTCAAGAGTGCGTTTTGTTAGGACATTTTGTGTCATGATTATGAATACATTTAAAAGTGAAATAAATTATTGTATTGACACTTGTTGAATTCATCTTACTTGCTGTTTACTGTGTGTCTACGATAAGACAACACTGAAATTCTGCGAAAAAAAATTGATTGCTCCCAGTAGGTTCACATGAATGAATAAATTCCTCATCTGAACGTAAGATGCCTGTGAAGTAAGAGAGGTTGAGAACAAAGGATACTCCGGCAAAATAACCTTGATATTTGCTACCATATGTTATACTGCTGTCGTTACGAGTACTATTTTATTTATCGAAGTAGTCTTGTCGCATAGCCAAATTAACTTTCTGTAGGGTGCCCGTCAGTTCTTTTAACAACTTTTAGAATTGAGTAAGGCTTAGCTTATAAGTGCAGGGAATTTATGAGTAGCATCCAGGGATTAATGCAGACAAAAACCTTGCATTTGGAATGAAGTACTTGATTAAATTAATAGATCTTAACCACTTTGTCGCAAAATCTTTTCCTTACACTCTGTAGCTTTTAACTTTAAAGAAAAGTAATGAATTGCAAGTAGGTACAAGATTTGGCTTCGCAGAAAAGCAAAGGTTTAACTAAGGTTTATGACGCTTTTTTGCTTCGTTGTAAATGCAAAATATTTATCCGTACAAAACTCTTGATCTTGCGTATGAATCCCTACATTTATAATTCGTGTTCAATTCTATACAATTACCCGCTTTCCCTGGAGAATAACCTCTTCTTGAAGAAATGTATTGTACATAAGCCCCAAAGAATAACAAAGGAAATCGACCCAATCATCGAAAAATTAAGTATTACAAACTAATTGAGGATATCGATTAGTAAATATATCTAGCTATAGAGTATAAAATATATTAAAGATATATAAAATGGATTGCCATCACTATACATATTGTGATATAAACAGGCTATACAGGTTAGAATAGGCTCACATGGAACCCCTCATTATTTTTCTTTTATAAAACACTAAGCTGCAGCCTCAAAAAGGAAGTGAGAAAATATCATAATATTATAATTATATAATAATATTAATAATTATATTATTATAGAAAATATTATAATACAATAGATCGGAACTTAGGAAGCAACTTATTTTATAATCGGTAGTATGTGAACATATGCAATTCTAGAAGTATTAAATAAAACGAATTGATTAAAGTGAAATTTTATGAATTAACTAAACTGGTACAGTGTCGATAAAGCTGATAACACTAAATGGAGCAAAGATTACAATTGTTTTCAATTTAATCTTAAAGGTTTTTTAGTCATGTTCATTTACTAAAAGCCTCTACAGAGGTTTTTTCTGTTTCTTTATAATCTAGATTTTAGCACGAATAATGTCCAATTCCAAAGTACTTTAGGTTTTACTTGTCCTACTAAACTGGTTTAAAATTTGATGTTAATACTGATGCTAGTGCAAAAATTGGGGGTGATAGTAATGATGGGGTGAAGTTGATGTGGGTACTGATGCAAGTGCCGACGTTGTTATTAGTGGTAGTTGTATAGGTATCAGTGCTGATGTTGTTGTGGTAGTGGTAAAAGAGCTGATTTTGGTGTTGCTGCAGATTCTTGTGCTGGTGTTGCTGTATTTGTTGTATTTATAGTATAGTTATTATTGTTGGTAGTGGTGGAGTTGTTTTTGTAGGTGCTAATGATGTTGTTGTATAGTTTTTTCTGTTGTTGTTGATGTTGCTGCGGTTGTTGTTTAACAGCCTGGTTACTGTAGATTTGTCTAGTCAAGTAAGTAAATTTTTTCATGAGTGCGTGAATTAGAGAATTTCTCTAAGAATCGGGGTTAAATTTTTCGCCGTGACAAGAGTCGCAATCGGCTGCAAGTAAACCTATTCAAGACCGAATGAAAAACAAAGTTTGGAAAACCCTATAATAGCTTAAAAATGATTGCAAAACCCAACTAAATATTGGTCAAGTAGAATTCCATGAAACTCACTTTACAAATGGTGATAAATACTCTTGTTGCCATGATGATATAGATTCCAAAAAGCGAGAACATCTTCAGGAACAAAACAAAATTAATCCAGGCCAGCGTTACGGCAATGGCGCCAGCTGCTATCTGTAAATAGTTTTTGTCGTCGTTTGGTTGTATCACATAAACAATAGCACAAGTGTACATCCCCCATTCGATGTAATTGTTCATGTCGTCAAAATACGCTTTCCGATTAACTATTAACTGAACAAACAGAAAGAATCCTTGTTAGTTATCGACATAATGAAAATTTGGATAACTGTCTGGTGTGTTCTTTTCCATCATTGCCTTGTTTTACAAGGTTTCCACGTTTGTTCTCTCAATAAGATTTTACAGTTAACTGTACACAGCATATAATAAATTTGTGAAACACGAAGTATATTTATCTAACACGTTAAAATGCTAGCTGTTACTTTGTTGTTCTCAAAGGTCGGTGTTAGTTATTTGTACCTGTATCGTTGCGTTTAAAGCCATTTAAAGTTTATTTCCTCAAAACGTTACATCAACGTCATTGTTTTTACCTTCCATCTAGTAGTTTTATGGTTTTAGAACAAAACACAATCGTTATCTTATTTTGTTACTGGCAATGGTGGTGAAAAGACTGGATAGGAATCATTTGGTGTGTTTTTAGGTTGCCGATTGGTTAACCTTTTCATGCGCACTCTGCCGATATCTCTTCTTTTGACAAGTAAAATCGTTTGGTGTTAGACGGAGTAAAATAATTCTGCGTTAGACTGAATGAAATGATAGAAGTAGCAACAAAACAAATGGGCGCATTTCATCATGGTTGCGCCGAGCAAAAAATTGTGACATAAAAATAACATTGAATAACGTGTGCATGACTGTTTAATGGACAATTTGCATTATAGCAATGCATCATGGGAAACGTGGTAGGCATGCACTTGCAGGCGAAATGGCCGCCGA